>CAHIKZ030005585.1:520000-585000 GCA_903632075.3 Acanthosepion pharaonis
AATGCTCATTGGTAATGTTTGTTTCTGTAACCATTTTGTTCAAGTTTAGTTTTTAAAAATAAGCCTTAAATAAACTTTTGCGTTCTTAATCACTGTGACAAGTCTCTGCTAGTCAAATGTGTGTAACCACCTTATAAATACATACTATTTATAGCTTGTTTTTATTTGGTCGTTACGAAATGTAAAGTCTCACTGGTTTACTCAGTACAAAAATAGTACCAACTTGAATTGAATTCATGAAATATAAAACCTCTGCCAATTGTTTATCTGTTCTGTTATTGGCACTGAAGACTAAGGACTTTATTTTTACCTTAGCTCTTTATTTTATATTCATTGCCAGACTATTTTTGTACTCTCTGCTATATTATAATGGACATTCTGGCAACTGCACTGACAGAAGATGCAGCAAGCCTAGATTCTGTGAAAAAAAAAAAAATGCTGTTTGGTGGATTTTATGACATATGAATAATGAAAACAGTCTCTCTATCCCTGAATCAATGTGTATTTTTGTAATACTTTTTTTCAATTTCTGGGACAGGTCTCACTTAAATTTGACATACACATAGGACGTATTTTGCAAAGATAATGAACCACCCAAGTTGAAGATAGACTACTTTAAAATGAGTTCTTCCATTTTAATTTGATTGAAATCAAATCAGATTTCTCTAAAGTGCACATACCTCTACATAAACATATATTTTTTTATAATAGTAGGGATGATATTATTTACAGTAACACATTTATGATAGTAACAATATTAAAATTAGTTTTCCTCATTGAATAATAACAATAGTTATGAAAAATATTAATTTTTCAATTTGCTAGTAATTTTTTATTTATCCAATTATGTTTGTCATTTCTCTCATTCCTTTTCAATTTTGTTTTGAGTCCTACTCTTCCAGCACTAAGAAGAATGTTATTCTCTTTTAAACATGTTTGCCTCCCATTTGGCCTGTTTAGACAAGCCATGACCAGTAATGATAACTTAAAATTCTTACATGACCCTGATCTTAAGGAGTCCTATTCAGTGATGTGCAGAGGTTTGGTGATGTTTGGTGATACACGGGAGCAACTTATTGATTGTATGCCCCTAAGACTCACGTAGGGCATGCCTATAGAGCTTAATACCAAGAAATGTGTGAAAGAAAAACAGATGAAACATGAAATAAACACTTTATTCAAATTAAATATAACTAAATGCTCAAATGTTTTCATGTATATATAATGTATAGGGTGAAAATAAATATTAATGCAATATTTTATTATTTAAAATAAAATTCCTTATTTGCAGAGAATGAAATAATTTTTAATTCATTATGTTAGGATTACTTTATTAATAATAATTGATACATTATGATACAATAGCTTAGTTGTGATTGTATCAACATCAAGTAAATCTATCTACCAGATACAATAACATGGAATAAGTTCATAAACCATAATAGCTATATGGTACATATTATATGCTTGTATTAAAGTATACTATTAAAACAATAAGGTTTTATTATTGTAAAATGTTATTAATAGATGACATTCTTATAAAAATTCTGTACAAATGTTATGTATTCAAGAGCTTCCTTATGTAGGTGTTAATTAGTTTAATGATTTGATGGAATTTGAGTATTTTCAAATTCACCATAGTGTTCAGGAATTTGAGAAAGCAAAAACATTTTTTAAAAACAACTGTTTATAAATCATATTAAATATATGAACTTTTTTATAATCAATTTATGTGCACAAACATAACTTGTTTAGATAATTTGCATAGAACCTGAAGAAGCTGGCAAATATGTTTAGAGGACTAATTTTAATTTTGGTACAATCATGTAAAAAAAAAAATAGTCCTTTTGTTTTTGTTTTTTGTTTGTTTTTTTTTCTTTTTAATGACCTATACCTATTTTTAAACTAATCTGTAGTGTTTAAGTGATATAAATATTTACTTGTATCTATTCCCAATTTTTACTTTTTCAGGTCTTTCTCTGTAATTCCTGTTTGTATTGTTATAATACTGCACAGCAAACATGAATATAAACGGACAGATCATATTAGAAGAAAACTTTGATGAAAACTACCTCCCCACAGAAGAAGGTGATTAATCTCTATTTATTACTTATAAATTAATACATTTCACATTGTTTTTTTTTTTTTCTTTGATTTCTGTTGTATACACATTTCCTTCCAGATTCCAACCAGTGATATAAGGTCAGAAATGGTGTCATGACAATTTCCACTGATCATTTTTTTAAAACAAAGCAAAAAACACACAACCTAAGACTGAGGTCATGTACATTATACATAGATAAAGCTCTTCATAATGTGTGAGCTGTACTTGTGAGTACAATTTTTTGTTTTTCTTTAAGGCATAGGCTACCAGGAATGAGTCTATTAGAATCTTTTCCAATCAATTCAATGGCTCCAACTACAACTGGAGTTATTGATGTCCTCATATATCATATTTTTAGATTTCCATTTCAAGATGCTTGTATTATGATAGTTTTTTTTTTTATCTTCAAAGATACATTGCAATCTGCAGAGAATGCCATGTCAATAAGAAAGGACATTTTGTTCTTGTGGTCTTTGATCAAAATGTCTGGTTGATTAGCTTTGATTTTTCTGTCTGTGTGTATTGGAAAATCGCATAAAATTGTTACAGATCCTATCTCTGTAACCAGGTCTGGGTGATGTTGATAACAGTTTCCTTCCTATAAAAGTTGTACATTTTCCAGTACAGATATTGGCCCACTCTATCATGCTGAGTTTTATATTCAGTAGGTGCTAACACTGTGTAACCTGATACAAGATGGCCAATTGTTTCTGGTTATTTATTACAGAATCTGCGTTTGGGGTCAACACAATTTTTTCACTATGTGTGCTTTGTAATTTCTAGTTAGCAAGCATTGGTCATGTGCAGCAAGAATAAAACCTTTGGTTTCAACTTTTAACCCTGCACTACATAACCACTGATAGGTATGGGGTTTTGTCTACGTTGACTTATTTAGTACGAGTAGAGTATTGACCATGAAGAAGTTTATCTTGCCATTGTTTCTGGATTTGGTACATTATATTTGCTTTTGCTTTGTTTTTGAGGTTTTTGCCACCGCACTAGGTGTATTATGGTCTATTTGTTCACCAACTTGAAATTCCCTTTTGAATTTATTGGCTTCATTTATTACTGAATAAAGTTTCTTATTTCTTTTCATGTTCTTTGACTCAGATCATCAGATTATTATTATTATTTTTATCATAATAACAGTAGTAGTCATAGGTTCAATGTTTTGTCTTCAATATTATACGAAAGAAATCTGTTAGAATTAATCTTCAGATGTAGTTAAAATGTTTGAGAAAGTTGCAGTATTTCTGAACTATGCTGCAGTTATAAATGTAGAAATATTTTAAAAATGTAATTAATACATGTCTATCTTAAATCTTTTTTAATAGATTTTTGAAGTACATTTGTTTCTGTCACTCTCAAGTCAATTTTTTCCAACAAATCTGCTTTTGTAGAATGATAAATTAAGTTTCAAGTTATTATTCTTAGCTTCTACCAAATAGACGAAAATGAAGATTGTGTTGCACCAGTTTTCCAAGTTAATAGAGCCTTAAAAATCAGTATTCAAAATTTTTGCTTTTACCTGAGCTCAACACCTGGCAATCATTGGAAAATTATTGATTTTAACATGAATTCACCTAAAGACAAAATCTGATAAATAAATAAAAAATAATTTAAAAAAATATGCTAATAAAATTAATTTTTTAAAATTGTTGAAAAATGGCATATTGCAGTATATGGATATTTGATGATTCCTATTACAGTTATCTGTTGAAACTGAAGGTTTTCATGTAAAAACTAAATAAATATTTTGTTAAACTGACAAATTAAGCATTTTATACTAGCATTAAAATTCATAGTTTTCCTGTTATTTATGCTGCAAAATTCAAAATTATGTCTATTTGTTCAGAAATTAGATCAAAGCTTCATTTCATAAATTCAAACATGTTTAAGGTAATTTTGGCATAGAAAACAGCTATATAAACCTATTTTGATATAAACAGAGAAATAATTCATTTTGAGTTTGTTAATCTCTATTTCTCATATGAAAATAATTCAATTGTTACATTTCAGAGGTCTTTGAGTATGCACGGACCATTGATATTGACCCTATCAATGAAACTCACTTAATGTGGATTGCAAGAGAAGGAATCAGTGCACCTTTGCCAAAACACTGGAAACCTTGGTAAGTTTATGAAAATTCAGATCTCTCAATTACTACCTGGTTACATGTTGGTTTCAATTTATATCAGTTTGAAACCTTTTCATATTTTTTATATTGAATAGCTTCAGGCAATGCTTATTTAAATATAAAGTCCTGTTTCATTACAAATATATTTTAAAAACAGTATTGTAAAACTAGGCTAATAGATTTTTAATGAATGATTTTTAAATTAACTTGCTTAAAGACTGGCAAAAGCAGTCCTTAAGCTCAGTATTAAGTCATTTCCTATTTATAGAAATGAAATTGTTTGTGAGTGTATATAAGAGAAACTACTCTGTAATTAGCCAAACTCAAACTACATCTGAATTTTAAAATTAGCTTTATTTGTATTTCTACTAATCTATAATCAGCAGGAGCCTAGTTTTAAATGATTTTTTAACATCTTTATTGCTATAAAATTCTGTGAACTTTGCTTGCTTGCATGTTTGCCACCATGCACACAGTCATATATAGAGAGTGGGGAAAAGAAAGATGTGAATTTATTATCATGTAGGAAGTGGGGGGAGAAAAGGAAATGAATTGACAGTGAGACCAAAAGAAAAAAAACACTCTCTCTTTCCACCTCTCTGTGATTGCATCCATGCTTATTTATATTTCAGCTTTCTTTAAAAAAACATTTAAAAAAAATTTTTTGGCATATTTAAAAAATATTTTCATGTGAATATGATTTAAAAATATCTTTTGGCATATTAAAAATATTTTTAAGTTAGTCTGATTTTAAAATCTTTCAAGTGAATAAGATTTTAAAATGCAAGTTGTTATACAGTAAGTTTTTTATTTCAACTTTCTTCAAACACACATTTTTTTTTAATGTTGAAACCAACTTCAATGTTTCATAAACTGAAGCGTCAGTGACCCAATGGGTCATGGGTAGTACCAACTAAAATTTGCAAATCATTAATTGAAAACTGCAAGAAGAGGTTGGCCGCTGTAGAAGTGAATAATGGTTATTCTTCAAAGTATTAAATGAAGATGTACTCTGTTTTTTTTGTCTTATATGAATACTTTTTTCACCCATTAAAATGGATAAATGGGATTTATTTCTTTTAAATCATTTTTTTCTGTTTTCTATGCATATTTAGTTATTATACATCTGTGTATAGTTAATTATATGAAAATTATGTTTATTTGTTTGTTGGAAATACAGTAAATTAAAAAAATTTGTTTCTGCACAAATTTTTATTCCCCCACTGTAAATAAAGTTGTAACCTCTGTCTCCCTGTTATCAATAGACCCCTATATTCATATATATTCTTAAACTACATTACCCAGGGTACTTGGATAAGAATATTTCATTTTGATCAAAGGGTGTCCCCTGGGAAGCGCCCCTCCTCACTGATTTTTTTTTTTTTCCTTTTGATTTAATTTAAATTTGGAATGACTCCTATTCAAAATATAGAAGGAAGAAGCCAGAAGGTTGTATCGGTAAGATCAAAATGAGACAATATGGACATCAAGTTGAGCAAGAAATCGCCAATCAGTGGGTAGTCCCTTACAATACATATTTTGACAATTTAGCTGTCATATCAATATTGAAATCTGATCATCACTTCATTTAGTCAAGTATTGCATCAAATACATATGAAAGAGGTCAGTTCAAGCTGTTTTTGCATATCCCCCCCCCCCCGAAATCTTTTTCCCCTTTGATTTAAATTAAATTTAAATTGGAACAAGGGAATGACTCCTATCCAAAATATAGAAGGAGAATGCCAGAAAATGTAGGTTACATCAGCAAGATCATTAAGTAATGTTGAAATGCATATTTTTTCTCCATAGATTATAACTGATTTAAAATCAATCATCATTTTCTTACAAAAAATGTGTGCTACACATCAAGACACAGGTAATTCAGTTAGTACATGTTTATAATTTATAAAAATCTTTTTTAACAAAGTATGAAGATGTTCATGTTGGAAGAGGAATTAAAAAGAAATAAAGACTAATAATTTTTGCATAAAATAATGATACCTATAATGATAGGTAATTTTTCTAAAAAAAAAAAAAAAAATTGAAAGAATTCTGTATAAGAATATGTAAATTTTTTTTTTTTTTTATAAAATAAAGGTATTATTTAATTTCAATAATCCGTAATATTTTCATCTTACAATATTGATATGAGTACAACTGCAGCTCCCATGCTATCCTGTGACGATCTAACCCTTGGCTGATTCGGATGGAAATTTGGTTAGATTCGGCATCAGCTTTGTCATTCCTAGCTCGCCTCCAACATCTGGTTACCGAAGTAACTGCTTTGATTTCTAGTCTAACCTCCCACGTTGTGATTTGATCTTAGGTAGACAAAATCAATCAGTTGTCGGGCCGTAGTGCAAGCCGAATTCGGGGAAAAGGTGATACTGCATAAGTATATGTAAAAGAAAATAAAGTAACAACTCAAAAGATTCAAATGTGTTAAAAAAGAATAACAAGTATCTTTATATCTGGTTGCTGAATACAGGACTGCAACTTTCTCCCAAACCGCTTCTATGGATTCATGACACTTTGCGTTGCTTAAGCGAGTCTTAATATCCTAAGTTGTTTTTCAATAAACTGGTTTTTGGTATCTTCAGGCGATATTTGTAAAACTTGTTTTGGTGGTGTGAGTCTAAGTCGTTCTTCAAAAAAAAATTGTTTTTGGTTAGAAGTTGGAATGCGTGGAAATCTTTCAGTCAGCTCCTGCGAGGCTGGTTTCAACTGCTACTCAATTCTGTGACTCCAACTGTCACCAACTTTGCTCTGGCGATGTTCGTTTATATGGACATCGACCAAAACCAGGTGGGATGGGGGCCTGTCGTGGTTTGGGTCCTTGATAACTCCAAATCCGCAATAAGGATTTTCTGTTTTCGTAAAGGAAAATATATCACTTCCCATTTTTGGAAGTCAATTACTTTCTGTTTTAGAGGGGTTCTTAAGAGAATTGTCCTCTTAAATTTTTCCTTTTTCATATTGGTATCTCACACCAATCCCCTCAGAAGCGTCAACAGGTTTCCCTTCTTTCTCATATGTTTACCTTCGCCCATCGCTCACGCCACCATTCAGCCAATGAACGCTCGGCAGTGTGGGTGTGGCTAGACCGGCTTCAGTTTACAATTATCGCTCAAAGAAAAAAAATTATCTTTCTTTTCCATCAACCAGAACCCCCACAAATTGTACTGTGGACATTAAATCTTTATCTTAATTTGATGTCATCTGGGATTCATTAATGGGATTTCCGCTGAGTTATTATCTGGGTGGTCAACTGAATCTCTTTGTCTTTCTCAACATCATCGCATTCTGTCGCCAACAGCCTGTCCAGGCAACAAACTTTTATCATGGCAAGTTCTGGACATAACACAGGTGGTTCTCCTTCCAAAACCAAATGATATCTCCGAAAGATAGTTAATGGCTTATTCTTTTTCTTTTTCTTTTCTTCCTTCCTTTTTCTTTGGGGTGGTCTCACCTAATTCTTTCTCAGTCACATGCTTGACCCAATTTTCGATTATCTTCTAGCATTCTGCTTTGTAAGCCTCTTGACCAAATTGAAATTTTCATTATTGCCATGGGCAGATTGCTATCTTTTACCCGCATTCTGCCCTTCCTTGCCGCGTCATGGCATAAATTAATTCTGACAGATCCAAGATCTTACGAATTTTCTATCTTCTGCGAAAAAAATATCTTTCTTCGCAAATGAAAATAAAATCTTTACCCATTTTTCTTTTGTTAAAAAAATAACATCGCTCAGTATGTCTTTCATTATAGCTTCTTCTCGCCTTAAGTATTTCTCGGTTTTAATTTCCATGCTTAATTAGTTAGCCAAAAGCTAAATAGTGTCACATCTTCAAGTTGGATGATTTTTAATGCAACTATCTTTACAAATATTTCATTATTTTTGCTGTGTTACAGTAACAAACAAAAGTAGTCCCAAACAAAATAGATTTTGATATTCTTGTATTACTACTGATCCAGCCTAAAATCTTATGAAAATATCGATACTTTCCTAAAGTAACAATGCTTTCAATGTGATAAAGTAAAAATGTAAACATAATGCCAATCCTAAAATTGTAAAACATTATGACTCTCTTGGTCCAATTTAAAAACATGTTATTAGTAAAGTTTTCTGATAAGACCATATCACTTGATTAAATGAAATACTAAAATGACTTGTGATTAGTAGATAAGAATTCAAGCTAAGAAGTTTGAGTTTCTAGCATTAGTTGTACGTTGATAAAAATTATATGGAATTATTCACCTTCGAAAAAGAAAATTAAACCAAATTTCTCTTTAGTTATCAGTTTAGCATTTAATAAATGTGGGATATCAGATATAAATATCAAAATATTAAAAGGGTTTGGAAATATCATTCTAATTATTATGACTTGATTCTCATGAGAACATTTTCTTTTAATGAATTTATTTCAGTCAAGATCCACATGGAAGTATTTATTATTTCAATTTTGCCAATGGAGACAGCATTTGGGACCACCCTTGTGATGAGCACTATAAAAAATTGGTAGAGAGTGAACGTAGAAAATCTGCTTTAATGAAAAATTCTCCAGGTAAAAAAAAAAAAAAAACTTTAAAATAATGTTTTTTCTGTCATAAGAATTCAGTAAATATTGAAACTTTTGTTTGATTTCTCATAATTCTATTCAGTTATTGTCAATAAATTTCTGTCACTAATATATCTTTAGTTATCATTTTTTTTGTATTTAAAAAATAATGCATCTGATGTACTTTGATCTCATGTTTTTTTTTAAATATTGGGAAAAAATAATATATATTTTACTGATCTTTTTAAGATAATACTTGGAAATACAAAAAAAAAATAAAATAAATGATCTTTTAAAAACAAATACATTTAAAAATATAATTTATTTAAAACAAATAAAGGCAGGCATTATTCAGTTAATTGATGTTTATATATATATATATATATATAGAGAGAGAGAGAGAGAGAAACAGTTGTGTATCATCTATCATTTCCTTATCATCATAGTTTTTTACTTACGAAAATTAAGATGTGGTAAATAGCATGTACGTATGCAAGTAATAATAGACTGATTAAACAATTTTTTTCTTGTAAATCAAAACTATATATTTTACAAACTGCTGAAAATCAAAATTTCTAAATTCAATGAATGCTTCTTTAATTGATCTGTTGGAATCATATTTTTTAATTCACTTTGAAACATTTTTAATTTATCAAAATAAATTTTATTTTACAGCAGAATCCAAAAAGATAAAACCTCTTGATGCAAAAAAGAAGAAGGAGAAAACAGAAAACAATGTTTGTCTCTTTTCTTATTTTCCAAATATTTCTTTGTTTTTCATTTTCTCTTGTCTTTTAAAAATTACAAGAAAAGAAATAATTTCTCATGTTTACAAATGATTTGGATCATAATTTTCTTCATCTACACTTCTTTAATTTAATATAGTAATACATATTTTAAAAAATTAAAAAGATTCTTTTCATCCATAAATACAAATGAAATTTGCCAAGATATTCTAATTACTTGTAACATTTTTTATGTTTGTTGTTGACAGCAGTTTATTTAATTGTTGTTGAGAATTACTTTGTGTCATGCAAAGACTATAATACTGTTAGAACCATAATTTTCATAATTATTGAATGCAATGTAATTAAGCATAACATTTGTATCAAAACTGTATTGTTCCTCTCAAAAAGAGTTTAACTTGCAAATCTTAAATTATAAATAAACTGTCAGCATAACATCTCATTTTTAAAATGTGGAACAATGCTTTTTAAATGTAATCTTTTCATAATATCTTGACTATCATGGGTGTAACAATGATGTTCTCATACTATGATTGTTCTCTGTCAAGGTTGACAATGGAGAATAAAGGCTTTTTACTGCTAATTCATGGGTAAATAATTATAGGAGAGTAATTTACTAAAGTGCTAACTCACCTACTCTCTTCTCCAGTGTGTGCCAGAAGGGAAAATTTTATTAAGATATTTGACAATGTGACAGAGGATAGGGAGAATTGGATTTGTGCATTTTTCAAATGTATTAGTGTAAAGTGAATATAAAAAGTCTTGACCAGAATCGGAACTCGTTTTTAAGATTAAAATTGGAGGAAATAGTCACAAAGACCATTTGTCGTTTTTGAAGAATTTTTTTTTTTATACAAATTTATTTCGCAAAATTCCACTCTGCTTCATTATATTTACTTATGTGAAAATACCATTGTGAACAATATAAACTCACTTTAATTAGTAGGATTTATATCAATAAGTTATTGTTATCTACAAAACATTCTTACAATTTAAAAATATTTTCTGGCTTTAAATAACCTGCACAAAATTGATAAACTGTAAAAAAAAAAAATCATTCATTCAAAATTTCTTTCATAAATGTTTATGGCCATTGCTCTTTCTAAAAATCAGTATATCTGTTAAGATTTGCAAAGAAAATGTATGTATTGATTCATTCTCTGTGACTTTCATACTCACTTTTTATTTTAACTTTATAATGCATTGGAAATGAAACTTAAAACAAATAAGAAAAGAAAAAGTTAACAGTGTATCATTTTGAGAACAATTAAAAGAATTTTAATTATATTTTCAAGTTGTTTAGCATTGTGATAACATCAATATTTTCTCTTCTAAATATTTTTTGGGTATATAACTATTTAAGTAATATTGTCTATTGCTACATAATATAAGAATTATAATTTAGCTTCATCATGGCTTGGCTTTGTGAATAAAGATATTGAAGAGTTTTTTCCAACCCTGTAATTGTTAAAATCTATTTTAAAATATTTCAGGACCTTCGAATTGGAACTCCAAAAGCTAGCTACAGTATGGGAACACCCTCATTGCATAAAGGTAGTCCTACTCTTGCTCCACTCAAATCTGGGAATCAGCTAGCACCACTCAGAGGCTCAAACATCCCAAATGTAAGTTTACCAACAGCTTATTAAAAAACCTTTCCTGTATTTCATTTTTAATTGAGCATGTTTCAACATGTACATAAAAAGAATCAAGTGGATAGAGCATGAAAACAAAAATTACAAGATTTATGATATTTTGATTAGATAAGCCATATTATTCTAAATAGGTAACTTACCAAGTATCCACTCATCAAAACTTTTAGTCATGCATGTATCACTGCGGATACTAAAATATATTGAAAAGAAGATAATCACTTCTAAATTGAAAAAAATATCCAGCTAACACAACATATTTGTCACATAATAATTGCATTTAATAACACGACTACCAACCACAAGATAACTCGTGGTTGTCAGTTTTTATTATGACAGCAACTACAAGTTATCTCATACTTGGCATTTTCTGATATATTTTTACCTCTGGCTGTCAATGAGTTTATTTGCAGTGACACTTTTAGTATGAAAACAATGTTAAGACTTCAGTTGGACCTATAAATCAACTTTGAAAAAAACTTTTATTGCCCAAGTTGGCTATTATAAAGTTTGCATTTGAAGTCAGATTTTGTAATTGACCCCTGGTAATCAACATGTTATGGTCACTGGCAAATGAAATGTAAAAATATATAATATAAAAAAAAATGTTAAACTGAAACTTAAAAAAAAAAAAAAAAGGTCAGTTCATGAGCCAACAAAGAATTGATCAATATTAAGTTTTTATCTAATGTCAATTTGTATATTTTGTGTATCTGTTATATAATGTGTAAATGTTTTTTTTTTTATTTCTTCTAGGATCAAACAGTAAGTAATTTCAATAATATATCTGGGTTTTTGATTCCAGAATAGATCCTCACAACCCAAGTGCCTTGGTTGTGGCTGATTGCTAAGCTCTCTGTGTTGTCCCTTTTGCTATAACAACTAACTTCATCTTTGGCTTAAGCTTTGACCTACTTGCATGAGAACATGCTAAACTGAATTAGGAAACATTATTTTATATAGAGAATTAAAAAAAATAAAAGTTGTTTGTGTACTCTTCAGCATTTAACAGTGCAATAATTTACTTAATTCATGAACAGATGATAAAAATATTGCAATTTAGATAATATATTTCTGATTTGTTTTTCATAACAATTTAATTACATTAGCTGTGGATTATTTTATTGAACGCTTGAAAAAGTTAATTACAGCCAATATATTACAGAAAATCATTTTTGGTCTTAAATAAAACATTGATTTCAACTTAAGTAAAATTGAGCTTTAATTGTAAGAGAACTCTTGAATACTTTATTTTTGTTTTTGTCTTCAAATAAAAGGCATATTTTCTTATTGAGATGATCTAATGTTTGGAATTCATATACTGCTTTTTTTATTTAAATTGTGGAACTTAAAGGGTGGAGAATTTTAGTTTCTAGAAAGAAAATAAGTTTAAATGTTGAGGGATTTTACAAATAAAATGTATCTAAAATTGATATTAAAAATATGATAAAAAAATTAGTGTGTGTGTGTGTGTGTGTCATTTTTTAATATTTTTACATATATGACAGAAAATATATTCACAACCAAAGAGGAAAAAAAAGTTGTAATTAATTATTGGCAATTTATAAGGAATGCATTTTCCAAACATAATCGGGACTGGAAATTGCTTCTATTGTACAAAAAATAGATTTTACTCAATATTAAAACCTCAAATATTGACACTGGTTATGATATTGGTGTAAAGATTATTAAGTCTTTATGGCTGGTTAACTGACTCCCACCGTAAGCCATCAATTTGCCACTAAAGACATAGAATGTAACTAAATATTAATACCTGATTAAAATTAACTAAGGACCCCCAATTTTGTAGTGTAAAACTTCTAATTTTATGAATTCTTTTAGTTATTGTATTTCTGCTGTAAAAAATATACTAATTTATAAAATACTCTGAAGTGCAGCAACTTTCACCATCACTGACTAATAAGAAAAGTAATATGTATAGTCTGGCTAAAATTATTGGAATATGGATAAAATGTGGAATAACTGTTATTTTTAATTTTTTTTTATTAATATTCACCTGATACAAGGCCCAAGAGTCAATCAAAGTAGAGGGTTATTGCATGTTTGTTGTATTAGTGCAAGAAATGGCAAGAAGTGAAGTTATTGGGGATATGCAGGAAAGATAACAGCTAACTCTAAACTTGAATAGCTCAAGATTTAATTAGTGACTAAAATTTCCAAGTTCAGTTGGAGACATTAGAAGTATAGTGTGAAAGTAGACTTTGGAAGCAACAGGAAACAAGTGATAAACATCCACTGTTCCCAAAAACTGGTGAGGAGTGACCTGGGTAATAAGCCTAATATCAAAACATATTTTGTTTTCAGGGCTACAATGGTATTAAAGATACAAAATGGTAGGTCTAGACAGAAGCATATAAATTATTTGATCTAGAAAATAAATATCTCTGAACAGTTTGCTTTGTCTTCTAGCTCTTCCTTTATATTGTGTTCATATGTTGTCATTAATTAATTTCTAAATAATGACTATGTAATTCATTTTAATTTCAAATTTGCTTACTGCTTTCAATAAAACTACTTTCACTCACATTATGCTTGTCAAATAACTGCTTTTACTCGGACAAATACAAGACTCTTCAACATTAAATAAAATATGTAACGACATGCTCTGCTCATCCGTCACTGCACAACCTGATAAGATCCAAGGTTGGTTGTATGTTTATACACCCAGCTGGCTATGTGCACAGGTTTGTCCACTTGGCCATAATCGAATTCACAAGGAATAACAACAAATGCTTTTCAAGACTCTCTGGTTACGAAATAGCAACAATAAGAATTCTCACTTAGCCATCTATGTTTTTCCTCAGCTGAATTTCTATCTCCCTAACTGCTTGCTGGTCCCTTCCATCTCTGACTGTTGGACCCCTTTCTCATTGGCAGCTGGTCACTTACTCTCTCACTGGTCACCTACCTACTTACTTGTGGTCTCCACACTGAAACCCTTCCCTTATACTTCCTGCTCTCTCTGCTTATGTGGATAATGGCTGGGTCCCACCACCCCTACCTGTCTCTTCGTGTTCCTCAACAAGAGACCACCCATTTGGCTTTTTGGCTGGTCAGCTTCTTCATAGGACTACTTTTATGATTATCTAAAATCATTTTATGTTTGCCAATTCAAAGGCAGCTGGGGACAGAAATCCTGAAAAACTCTAACACTTAAGTTGATTCAAAGATAGACTGGAGATGAATTTCCTGAAACTTTTAGGTACTAAAGTTGACTCAAAGGAAAAGGAATCTATCTACTTATCTCGTAATGATGTATGAAAAATTGTATTGTTACAAATAGCCTCTAATAATGACATCTCTTTATAATGAAATACATTAGGTTGCCCCAAATATTTCTTCTTTTCCTTAAATAAAAGTAAAAGAAACCAATTTTCATTTTCACCATTAACTTTATTAAACAACATATTTATTGGTTTCTTGCTTTTTTTTTTTTTTTTTTTTCAAGCAACTTCATGATTCTGTCCACCCAGAACCTTTTGTCAGCAAAGAACTGTTTTAGCTACCTTTTGCAGTTTTCCAGGGAATTGGATTGTTTTCTGTAAAGAGCAGAAGAAATGGTAGTCCCAAAGTGCAAAATCTAGAGAATACAGTAGATAAATAAAGACTTCTCAGTAAAGTTGTCAATATTTTTTTTTCCTGATCACCAAAAACACATGTGGTCTAGTGTTATATAGATGGAATATTACTGCTTTTCTTTAAAATAATTTCACATACCTCTTGTTGATTGCACCTTCATTTGGTCTAATTGGTGATGGTATTTGTTTCAATGAGTTAATTAGTTCTCTGTAAAGATCTTCCAATCCTACCATATATACAACATACCTTCTTTGGTTAGATTAGTTGTGGTTCATTTTGCTTAGTCTATTGCTGTAAAGTATCCACTTTTCATTGCTTATTACAATTTGTTAAAAAAAACAGGATGTTTTCATTATATTTAAGTAGTTAACAGTATATAGAAATTCAGTCTAATTGTTTTTTGTTTTTGTTTTTTTTGCTTATGTGGAAGGCATCAAAGTGATTAACATAACCAAGCTGGTATAAATTATTTTCAGCTTATGATTTTGATATTTTGAGTGTATTGGCCCACTCTCATGTCATATTCATTATTTTCAAATTTATCCTTGTTTATTATTAACCTCAACTGGGCTATCTGACCCTGGAGTATTATTCAGCAACAAATCTTTGGCACAAAACTTTGCAAAGCTCTTCTGACATATCATCCATTCTCTATACCTTTTCAGTAAACTGTACAATTTTTTCTTTGCATTTAATTCAAACTTTTACTTTTCTTTAAAAAACAATACAGAATACACCAAAAATATTAAATATTACCTATTTTCTTCAGATTTTAATATGAAGGGTTGATAAGCTGTAGAAAACAATAAATCAATCAAACTTCAATATTATCACTCTAATTAAAAACATGCCAATTTTGAAAAAGAAACCTTCATGTTGATGTGACTGCTATCATAATCTAATTAAAAGTCCATTAAAGCTAAATATTCATAATGATATCTCACAACAAAAATACAACAAACTTTTTGACTAACCTAATACAACAGTACTATGCCTAAATGATATAGGTAAAGCAAAGCAAAATAAAATAAAATAAAATAAGTACAGTAAATCATTGGTAATTTTAAAAGTAAATAAAATTGTTTATTCATTGTGCACTGACCCAAAGAAAGCTACACAATTTACAAACTGAAAAACTAGTTAAAAAAACAACAAAATAGGAATAATAAGAAAATAATAGAATGAAAATTTAAACCATATTCATTTATTAAAATACCTGTATTTCTTGAATCACTATCATTGGCTTAGAGACTTTTTCAGACACCTACATTTTAATGGTTTTTTCAATAAATTTGTTGTGATGTGTTTGAAACTTCATGAAATTCAGCTGTCATGACAGTGATTTTTTATAATTTGTATGAAATAAATGTACATTAAACATTGGTGATATGTTTTGAGTTCAAATCCTACTGGTTAGCAATTTATTTGATATTTTGCAATTTTATTTCTATGTACAATAACATAAAATACATTTGTTATGTAATAGTAATTCCTGATGATGATCAAATGAAAAATATAATAAAAAATGCATTGAAGATGTTGGGGAGTTATAACTATAAACCCCCTAACACTTAAAAATACTTGTAGAAAATGATAAACAGCAAGATGTGGCAACAACAAAACCAGTTCTATTTCTTATCTGGTTGACAGTAGTCGTTATGTGGTGTTAGAGACTTGGGAGATAGCAATACAGAGTAAATTGTACATAGTCTTGAGTATTTTTTATATAATGTGTGTAGTAAGTGTCCAGATAATTTATTTGGAGAATAAAAAAAAGAAATCTGGAGTTTCCTTACCTCGGATTTTAGTTATGAGTGTTAAGAAGGGATAAATATTATCGTTGTGACCTGAAAAGGAAAGAAGCCGAAATTTTGGTCAACTCTCACATTGACTGTTTGTCTAATAGTGGGAATGTCATGTGTTTGTATGTGGTAGAGGAGAAGAGCAGGGTTGATTCTCATTCATTTAGGAAGGGTGAATCATATTAATGATAATTATTTTATTATAATTATTTGTGATAGTATAATTAACTTATTAAAAATATGTTTAGTGGTACAAAATTTTATCACTGCCATAAACAGACAAGAATTAGTTTTATTATTACCACTCAGATAATAAAAAGTAAAAATGAAAAACGGGCTAGCTAACCGGTTTCATATCTCACTCAACAGAGCTAAATAGATGTAAATAAAGTAAATTATATAAAATTGGACAAAGTGTATTGGGGGGAGAGAAAAAAAATATTTAAATGGTAAATAATTGGAAGCCTAATACAAAGTCCTTCTGTTTACATAGAGAAGGCTTTAATAATAGAATATAGATGGCCTCCAACACTTTTAGGTGGTAATTAGAATGGGACTTGCTAATGTTATAAAATAAAATAAGACATATCTCGGCTGATTTACAGGCAAATACTCAAGAGCGAGAACCGGATGTGAACGGGACAAAGCCCCGTCACAAAATGACCATTATCTTTCCTTACAAATGTTTCCGACACACGTGTTCTGGTTGAAAAATAAAATAATATTTAAAGTGCTCTATTTTTCGTCCAATAAAAATGCTTCCCTTCTAATTATACTCGCTTCGTTTCGAGCCTGTTAAGCCATAAAAAAACACTATAAAAGGGGTCACACGGAAGTTCAACAGGCAGTCAACAGGTGGCCAGCGAACAGACCTGACGGTCAGGCTGAGCGATCAGCAGTAGGGGAGCGTCAACCACCGTCAACATGTGTGAACTACTATGAGAGATCGACCAGATCCGAAAGCCGGCTTATGAACTTTACCACAAGGTAGCTGTCCCAAACCCTCACGTTCCTGTTGAAATAAACCACGTAAATCTATTTCTAATGTTGTCGTATTTCTTTCTTGCAACCATACGCTTGTCTATAATACTAAGGATGGTAAAAGCGTCCGCACTAAAACTAACAGCACAATTATGGCTATTTATAAGTTGTTCTGTGATGGAAGACCCATACGTATTGGTCAAAATGTCCGAGGGTGTGTACTTAAGGTTTTGGATTTTCACTGGAACATGTTTTATTCTAACATCCAGCCTTTGCGTTGTTCTCCCTATGTAGTGCGAACCGCAACTACATTTAAAAGAATAAATTAATGAACTATTATGATGTGGAGGGAGAACATCCTTATGCATAGACGGAAGGACAGGCTTGACAGAGAAAACAACACAAGTGTTATTATTTAACTTTTATTTATTTTTAATGGACGCAACAAAGAAATCAAATCCTACCTGCTAAAAAAGAAATATGAAAGAAATAGAGGACAGATGTCTTCTAAATTATATGACAACATTTTGGGAATTTCTTTCTTTTTGCACCTATGTTTTAATCCTAAGTACTCACATTTTTTTATCTATTCATTATGCATATTTTAACATCCTTGCTTACCTCATTTAATATTAGGTGTTTCCAGCACGACATTGATAGAAATAATTTGTGTATTTTTGTGTTTTCTTAATGTCACTTGAGAGTCTTAGGAAATTCAGGATTAGTGATATGGCACTCTTTGTTAGCACATTTATTGTTTCACTAATCAGGCCTATAATAAAGTAATTACATAATGTATATAGATTAAAAATAACCCAAATTAATTTAAAACCAATCCTCTTGAACTCAAATAAGTATGTCTGTTCATTTCTAATATTCATCTCATCTGCTGTTGAGGTCAATAAATTTTTACATTTTGGAAGTCTGCAAACTCTAGCAATGAAGGCATACAGCCACATAACATTGAAACACAGGTTCTCGTAAAATCATCAGAATTAAACAACATTGAGACTGATTAGTATCTAGATGAGTGACCACTTGGGAATACCAGGTGTTGTAAGCTTGGGTGTGCACTCTGAAGGTGGTGTAATGAATAATGGCTCTGAATTCTTAATCAGAGAGCTGAGTTTCAATTCCAGTTGGGTTCGTTAGATTCACTTATGTGCAAATATCCTTAGGAAAGGTATGATTTCACCTCTTCTCTACCCAGATATGGGTTTATTATTAAGACTTGTATCACTAAATCATTATTGCAAAAAAAAATTCTTACATCTAAAAACATTTTCTGGTTTTAAATAAGCTACAAGGTTGATAACTTGTAGAAAAAGAATCGGTCAATCTAGCAATGAAAACTTGACAGTGGATAACTATAAAAATGAAAATACACTTCATAAATTTTAGAAAATAAAGAAACTAACAAGTATTTTGTCTATAACACTGCATAAATTATATAAATTAGTTTATAGATTAAAAATACATTATGAAATTGTGTGGCTATTCTCATCCTGTTTGTAGTATGGTCAAACTTGTTGGTTAACCAAACTGCCTTTTCACAACAATTCACTATAGTCAATAGTATCCCTTTTACAGATTAAAGTTAAGCTTATGCAATAGTTGAACAATTTTTAGAAAGATGATTATATTGGAATATTGAGTGACCCCATCAAGTAGGTAAAGCTTATAAGCATTCAGGATCTTTGCCAAATTGTTAGATCCTCAATTATACAGAAATCTTATTTTCCACACATTCTCGGATTTATTAATTTGGCTATGAAGTGTTTGATATTAAAGAAGTACTTAGCATTTACTTTAATTATTAGTATTATATCTTTCTTTTTTTGTTTTCTTTTTCAAATTGTACATTTACATTGATTTTTCAACAAGCATTTTCTTATGTCAAAGAAAATAAACTATACTACCAAGTACATCTTACTTATTCCTTGGCATTGATATGAATGTAAATTTCTTATATTATTTTTTATAAGAGTTTATAACTCCTATTTTAAAATTTTAAGAAATATTTAAAATTTTGTTTAGTTGCTATGTTTTACTTTTTGCCATTATCAGCCAATCGAGTTCCATATTTATTGATCTCTTTTTTTTTTGTAATTTAGGACAAATTATCAGATTTAGAAAGTACAATGATTGCAACAATTTTATATTATTTCATCACTACAGTACACTGTCTTGTATTATTAGGTGTGTGCAAAACTTTCCAGCTCTGTATTCAGTCTTTAGTTTTCATAAAAGTGCTGGGAACTTTTGCACTTACAAGTAGATCACAAAAGGAAGAAATAACAAAATATAAACAATTAAAAAAAATACTGGTCTTTATAAATTCATCAGATGTATTAACATTAACTGGTCTTCATAAATTCATCAGATGTATTAACATTAATTTTGATGAATGAAAAGGTTAGAAGAAAACTATACTTAGTTTAGCCGACGGATTATATCAAGGCAAAATATAAAATCTGTCAGCTAAATTAAGTATAGTTTACCTTTTGTCTTTACATTCATTTTGTTTCTTCTACAGATATACTCCATCTTAGAATATTTACACACTAATTTTGATGTATTGGTGTGGATACAAATTTTTTTGATTCCTACGTTTTTAATGATCACGTCTAGAAAAACCTGATGTACTGGAAGTAGGATTGAAATCATTCTACTTCCAGCTATCCCACCATAAGTAGTTGATTGACTGTTATCCTTATAGATTTCTTTATTATTAAGTACGGCTCTGTTGATAAGATTATTTAAGTCAGTTTATCAGTCAGCATATTTTTCTGGTTTATTCAGAATATCTCTAAAAGTAGCTAAGCAAAAATGAATGTAGTGTTTATAATGGTCACCTGCCTAAAACATTTTGAAGTTAATCAGTTAACCATTTTACATGAATTCATCTAGGCCAGTAAATTATACGTAAAAGAATTTTGGGAATAGAATTTCATGCAACTTAAGTTCAGCAATATCAGAAAATTTCTAGTCCCATAGTTTTATCTAATTGTTAGAACTTTCTTCACAGCAACAATTTGCATACAATATATACAGTATTTTCTTTTGTTATAAATTAGATTTAATATTTATAACATTTACTTCTTTCCTCCAGGTAAAGTCAAGTTTGAATACAACTGGATCATCACCCAAGACTGGAATATCTCAGAGCATGAATGTTACAAGCAGCATGAGTGTGCCTGTCTATTCTACTGAATTTGAAGATGAAGCAGAGGTTTGTACACACTTTTATCATATGACTTTAGTATTCATTTTGCCTTTTATAATGAATAAACTATAATAGGATAATATAGCCTGGCACACTTGTCTTTTCTGATTATAATATTGTGTGTGCTATACCCACTGAAGAGTAGATGGATGGGTCTGTCTATGAAATTTTGGAGTCAGGATGTTGAAGGTAACATCAATCAACTAAGTGACCAACTTTACAAGTTGGTTTTGGCAGGAATGGCAAGAAGTGGCCTGGTATCATTTCTCCTATGGATTGAGCCAGTTGACTGGGTCTCCCTGTAACCCTACCAATATTTTATTTTTTTTTTATTTATTTATTTTTTTTTTATGAATGAAAATGGCGATCAAACTTTCTGAAGCAAAGGCAAGAAAAGAGAAAAAAATGGAAGAAAGGAGGAGGGAAAGAGAAGGGGGAGAAAAAGGAAAAGGGAGTGTGGAAGAAGGAGAAAGGAGAAAAATGTTAATATAGCAGTGATGAGTGACAAATTAAGCCTGAGTTCCTCATTGGTTAAAATAAACATTAGCAGGAAAGCATCTTAATTTGCTGATTGGTAGAAAATCCAGATACTACCCCATAAAAACCCATTAATGGAGGACATATGCAGAACTTGATACATAAAGTACCCAGAATGCTTGCCAGGATTACAATAGTTCACAGCTGGGCCCAATGGGAAAGGAAGCCTGTTGTCCAGAAAGCCCAAAACATTCGATGACCCCATGAGACAACATTGAGCTGTGGCATAGCTAGTGTTTTTGCCGCCAGGAGCAACCCTCAAGTTTACCACCACTTCCCAGAAGGAATACAATATTACAATTCACATTAACCCCTTAAAGTTTATTTTTATAGAAAATAAACTTACAGTCAATTCATAATTTATCATTTTTTTTAAATATTTATTTCAATTCTAACAAGTGAGAAGTTGTAAATTAAATGCCATGTTAGCAGAAACACGGTTTGTTTTTCTTCAATGTAAAAAAAATGCAATGTCTTTTTAAATTATTTTGTTTTATGTAGTTGAAATTATTATTAGCAAAATAGTAGAGTAAGAATTAAATGTTCGATAAAATTAATTTCACTTTTAAAAACTGAAATAAATGTTATCATACTTTTAATTCTTAATCTAATTTGCTTAATAAAACTTAAAATATCTAAACAAAAATAAAACATTACATTGTTTTACTACCGTGAAAACTTATAAATTGAAAAATTGAAAAAAAAAATGACCATTTTTGAACTTTAAATAAAGTTTCTGCACTTAAAAAAAATATATATTAATTTTCCATTTTGTTTTAAATTTCCGTTCAATATTTCCAGGAAAAATTGTAATGCATGTGATATCCTTGAAGCATTGGAATTATTTCAATTTATTTATCTGTCTATTTTATAATTTATGAATATTATAAAACTAGGTCTATGATAAGATAAAAAAAAAAAAACAATTGGTTCACTTATTTATTTAAGATAAAAAAAAACAATTGGTTCACTTATTTATTTTTAATTTTTTTCACTAACAGTTCACAGACATGAGAAATCAAAATCAAAGAACTGATGCCAAAATTTGGACTTCTCACATAGGTGTGAAAAAACTTTAAAAATGTTCAATTTTTTTTCACACCTTTTGCCTATGTCTTGTAAGTGGGGTTTATCCACACCAGATGACAGTGCATCTTGGAGACAATATATTTTTTTTCATTGCAGGCTGGCTGGCTTAAAGCCAGCCATATCAAAGACAAATTAGCTTCATTTGAACAGTTATCAGTGCAGAAAGTAGAATTGACCAGCTCAGTTCAAATTCAATTCACTTTTGTATTATTGCCTTTAATAAAGGCATGAATCCATTTTTTCCAGTTATGTTAAATAGCAGTGTAGACTGGGCTCTCTAGCCTTAAATAGCAGCCAGTCTAAAAGAATGAAAACTCTAAATTCAAAATCATGAAGAAGGCAACAGGAAAAACACTGTATCCCAAGAAATCATGGAAATTCATGCATATTAAAAGAAAAGGAAAACTGTGGAGAGCCATGATTGTCAATGTTCACTCAGGATATGACATTGAAAAATATTAATGTTGATCCCATTCTTCTTTAGCCATTTATTTCCCAAATAGAAACATTAAAAACTTTTACTTTTGATCACTTCAAATTTTCTTTACTATAAACAAGCATTCTTATTGTTGCTTATTTAGCTCAAAGCCACAATATTATATATTCACATTCCAGTATTTCATAAGTTATTTCAATTTTAAAAAATTGGTATTGAACCTTATATAAACTGACAATAGAATATTCTTCTTTTTTATCATGAATTTTAAAGCAGATTGTATATTAGTTAAAAGCAATAAAAAGCATTAAAAAAATAAAACTTGCTTTTAATGAAAATTCTACTTTTCTGTATGATAATTTTCAAACAGGCAGTAAAGTAAAAGGGAATTAAGACATTATTGATTTATTATCTCTTTTTATTTTTTTAAAATTTTTCTTTTAGCAGGCTAATCTGAATTCTAAATTCAACTTAAATGTAGAAGCGCAGGACATATCAGCTCTGAAATTTGAGGTTAGTTTCTCCTAACAAATATTTTGATTTTCATTTCTAATTAATATCTTAGTAAAAGTGGATTTTAAAAAAATCATAAATTGATAAAATTGCTTAACATGAACAAATTGTATTTAAAATGAAAATAATCTAGTGGAATCCTTATTTTAATGCCCTTGGTTTAGTTTCTTTTGTTCAGTAAAAAATGTAGACCATCTGAAAAATCATTTTTAAGGGCTCATAGCATCTAAACTATTTGGAATAAAGGTAAAAAGAAATCAAAAATAGTTCATTTGCATAGAAAATTATTGAAGTGCTAAGTGTCAGCTTCAAAATTCTCTTAAGTATCAAATTTATTTAAAAAGTGACAAAATTGACAAAACTTTGATTTCAACATGACAAGTTGTTCTAGAAAAATATTTTAACCTTAGACAGAAGTTTGTCCCAAAAACAAAACTTCTGTCACATGATCTTCACATGTATAAGAATCTGTGGTAAAAATATAAAAATTTTCTTAAACTGCCTAACAGCTCTGTTGATGTCATAAATGTAGGCCATTTTAAGATTTAAAAAATTGAACAATTTTCAAACGGTAATACTGACATTCCTATAACAGGAATGAGTATGATTACTGCTTAGAAATAATCTATTTGCTTATAAATGAAAGGAAAGTTAATTTGGATGTTCTGACATTCTTTGTAAAATTTGAGATCATATTGCATTTTGACAGTTGCAGATTATTATTAAAATAAAAGTACATAAGACACACTTAAGCTGTTTATATTTTTCTACTCTGCAGTAAGTATTGACTATTCTCACCAAGTTTCAACTCTCTACATGTAATATCCTTGGAGCTATGAAGGTCAGAATTTTGTTAAAATACTCATTTAGCAAAATTCAGAAATATGTAATGAATTTTCAAGATGCTCTGATTTTAAAACTATTAAAGATGCAGATCTATTTATGATCTATCAATAAATTTGATCACAGAACACCTGTGAATTTTCCCAGATTTTTCTGTGGATTTTGTGGCTGTTGATTGATTTGAGAGAGAATGGCCCATATGCATTCTTTAAAATCTTATCTATAAAACCAGCAATTGTTTGTATGTATGTATCTTATGGCTAGCCAAATAACAGGGCTCTGGGGGTTGAAAATTAATCAAGTGTAACATGATTTGAGCATGAACATGGGCTGTGACAACCAAGGTCTCTAGAAGTTAACACTTAGGATTGAAATTGCTACTTCTGGTCAAACTGCAAAAAAAAAGGACATCTTTTTACACAAACATTACAAGTGCTCTAATTCTAGGTCACTATCTAAACAGTTATTTATTTTTAAAAAAATGCAACTGACCAAGCAGTTAGCTGTTTGTAAAATGAAATTGATGAGCCAAGTTCAAACTCCAACTGAGATACTTCATTTGATATGAACACATGAAAAAGACATGAATAAAGTCCCTCAGAGGAATGAAATGCTTTGGTTAAGATAAGTTTTCTTTTTTGTCTTTATTCATAGCAATTATTAAAATTAATGGAGCATTAAAAAAATTTTTTACTATAAATTGAAAAAGATATATTGTTAGGATAAAATTTGTGTTTTAATTTGTTTATTTTTGGTGTTTTTGCAGTTTTTTTTACATATAAAATAGAACTATTGTTTTAAAACAATGATTCTGATAAAATGAGCATTTCTGGACTAACTAAAGAGTGTCAACATTATTTTTTTTTTAAACAATGCAAATTAGAGTGAACTCATGATTTTATTCATTTTAGATATTTGGAAAACCAGTCAATGTCAAGTACTTCTAGGAAAATTATAAAACTACTTATTAAGAGATAGGATTTTAATAACAACATAAAATAATATATAATTATTTGTGGATTCTCATCTTACTGAGCCTTCAATTGGAAAGGCCTCTAAAAGTTCAGCTGATATAATGTACATTTTATTATTCTTAATACTTTTATGTTCGATTTCATCTCTGCACTAAAAATTTCTATTTCTTTGATTGATATTTTATCATTACCATCATTTCAGAATCCAGTTAATCCAATTATTGTGCAACAGGAAACTGAGAGTGAAAGTGAGGATTATGGGAAGGATGTGGTGAGTTGCTTTGATTCTCATTTTCTAATTTTAAATTTTACACTGCAAAAATCCAACAGAAGTCCATTAAATAAACTAACAAACTACTTCAAGTAAGTTTTATTCATATTTTTTGGATTATTTCTGAAGTACCCTGTTTGACTGCTTAAATATTATTGCTGAATGTTCACTATTAGACTTATCTTTTTTTCTTTTTTTTCACATCAAAATAAAGAATTTTAACCAATGAATCTAAAAAGATCAATCCTAAAAATTCAATATTATTGGAAATTGTGAATGTCTTTGTTTTTCTTCATTTTTTTTTTTTTAAGTAATATTTTCATTTTTTAGGTAAAATTCCAAAAGACTAGAATGATTTTATGCTATTATTCCTTTGTCAGGATGGCAGAAGAATTGTCTCTGAAAAAATTATCAACTTCATTGATTAATGGTCTATAAGATGAATGCATTCAAGGCATTCATTCAGACTATTGTCTCTTTGTTCTTAGATTTCAACTAAAGTTTTCTAATAGACTTTGATGTAAGTAATATATATATATATATATATATAATATATATATATATATATATGATGTGGTTTGGTTAAGCAAAATCTTCTAGAATATTTTGCATTGATAAATATTCACTAGACAATAAGATAGGAAAAAGGAACTATTAATGTGTTCAGTTTCTTCTGTCATATTGCTTTCTCAGTCAGCTCACCTGACAACAAAGTTGTCACAAAACTTGGTTAACTCTTGAGAAATCATGTGTTCCTTGTAGATTGTAGATTATCCATTGATTGAACTGAAAACCTATGCCAGTTTAAATCAAAAGTAATTTTTAAGAGACATATATAGATTTATAGATATGCTCTTAAATATTAGTATTCTTTCTATTCTCCAAGAGATATATAAAAAACAGAACTTTAAATTTGTTTTTTAAGCAACAAACTTTTCAGAATTAATGAATTTACCTATATAGATTTTTGTAACTGATGGATAAAATTAGTCCTAAATTAATGATTAGAAATTATTTTAGTATTTAAACTAATAAATATTATTTTAAAATATATCATTGATTGTAATTTCAGTAGGTTAGATATGTAAAAGCTTATTTTTAAGAATTAATAATCTTATATACAAAAAATAATTTCTATGGGAAATAATTAAAAACATTAGTTTAGTTGAAAAATGGAAACTATGCTCCATTTGGATATCATGATTTATATAACAACTGCAAAAGATGCAATAATTATATTGCAAAATTTTTGTTGAATATCTAAGCAATAACTGACATAGAAAAACAGCCAAAGAAATGAGATATGATGTCCAAATATCCACAGAGAAATCTTTCCTGATATTACATATAAAACTTTATTTCATTAAGTAAGGTCTATTAGTTTTCTTTTATAAAGAAATTTCATGAAGATTGGTATCTTGTTTCAGACTTTTTTGGTTTTAAAAAGGGTGTCAAGCTAGGAATAAAATCACAAGAATATCAAATTGCTGATGTTTAATTTTGAATTGGTACCACTTAAGATTTCCAAATTCATAAATCATTTAGTTTTAATAGATTTATTATTTACAAATTTAACAAAGAAATAGTTCTCTGTTAAATGAATGGTTTAAAATTTTGTAAAGTGACAAAACTCAGACCATAGGATTTGATGAGTTCATTGTAATGAACAAGGAATACAAATTTTATGACTTCTTTTATCATCAGCAATTCCTATGAGGACAATAATATCAACACATCTGTTGTTCTTTCAACTGCTTATTGAAATACACTTTTAGATGTTAGTTTTGAGGTTTATAAATTTAATTAAAAAATATGATTTATTGATTTGCCTGTTGATAATTTGTTGTTCAAACCAACATGGCAGCACTTTAGACATCAATTATTGTTTATCTCTGTTCATTTCTCTTGATTAATTTGTTGTGGAGAGGAAGGTAAAATCCCTATATAAATAGTGAGGATTTCTTACGTTTCCATGATGTAACTACTCTTTGATAATATGTTTCTGATATACATTTCCCTTAAACAAGTGGGATCGACCATCAATGGAAATTTTTATCTGAGATTGGCATATCAAAACAACAGTAGAGTTGAAGCTTGGTGCAACCACAAATTTAACATTGAATATCAAATTAAAATTTTATTCTCTTTAACATAAAGATTAAATTATTTTTTTTTAAAAGTGTACATAATACTTTTCTTACACTTAATTTATGCTAAAGCTTATCTCGGCTTACTTCTAATCTATAGACACTTTGATAAATCACTCTAAAGATGATTGCAAAGTTGCTTTTTGAATGGCTTCAGCAATTATGAATGTACAAGTGCAAAACTTATAAAGGCTTATTTATGCAACGCCTGCTTTCATTGGGCATAAATCTATAAGCATAACATGATTTAACGCACACTGTCAATTAATAAATATTTTATCACATATTGTTTTACTTTTGCATTCAGTAATTTTTCCATGTTAATTAATATTCCCTGATTAAGATCAGCATAAAACACAGATGGAAAGGTCATGAAAACAAAACTCACAAGTACTAAAACATCATTAATGTTGTATGAATGTTTATATAGTGTGTAATTCCTACTGCTTTCAAAAAATGTCTGTGGACATTTCAGATTTTTCATACTGTGCATCCTGAGCTTGCTTTCTTCTGTCTCCTAACATTTGTGTCTGCAATGTACACATGCATACATAAATATTTAAGATAACATTTATCATGATTGAATTATATTGTTAAAGAGATGTGATACTGAGTGTCATCATGAAGAGTATACAGTACTTGCTCTTCACACAAAAATATAGTTTCTTTTATGAAATATGCTAGTAAAGTTGTTGGCCTAGTTTCAAACCAAAAACAAATCATTTTCATCTGTAGTGAACGAGATAATCAAGTACCCCGGAAAAAAGTTCATGTTTTGTGTGCAATCTGCCGAAGAAGGATTACCAAAAAGTAGTCAGCAAAACTCTTATAGCGACTTACCTTGTCAACCCAAGCGACAGAAAAGATGTCGCGTGTATTCTGTGACTAAAAAAAGAAACAAGTCCGTCGCAGGAGTTGCTATAAGAGTATATTGATATGCAAATTACGGAGCATCCTATCCCAGCTGTCGACGAATAGAAAAATAGGTTCTGCCGATAAAAGCAGTTGGTATTTTTCGACTTGGGGAAGGAAAATTCGGGCAAATTTGTTACTTTCACAACACAAAGAAAGAAAATCACTTGTAACACGTCAGGAAAATAACTCACGAACGCCGAGTAGCCAAAAATGCCGAATTTTCGTTCCCGAGTCGAAAACACCAACTGCTTTTATCGGCAGAACCTGTTTTTTTTTCTATTCGTCGACAGCTGGGATAGGATGTCCGTAATTTGCATATCAATATACTCTTATAGCAACTCTTGCGACGGACTTGTTTCTTTTTTTATCACAGAATACACGCGCGCTCGCTTGGGTGACGGGGTAAGTCGCTCTAAGAGTTTTGCTGACTACTTTTTGATAATCCTTCTTCGGCAGATCGCACACAAAACACAAACTTTTTTCTGGGGTACTTGATTATCTCGTTCACTACATCATCTCAAACAAGTATTTATTTCTATAGAGATTTAAATTTGGTTTAGTCTAAAATAAGGCTAAAATAACAGAGCACACAATGAATATGTAACAATATGATAGTAATGGTCTGCAAGACCATTTTGTTAAGCATTCTCCCTCTATATTTAATGCAATTGTTTAGAGTTTATAATGTCCACATAGTTTTGCACTATATTCCTTCCTCTGACTCAGTTTGCCATTTGTCTTCATTCACTTGATGCTTACTTTGTAATGTGAACTTTTGTTTGTAATTCTTCATTGTTAAACTGGCATTGGTTATAATTCTGTAGAAATCATCAATATCCAAATCAGTGCTTGATCAGCATTGTCAGGTAAACTTTTTAATGAATTCCTCATTGAACTACCAAATTAAAATTGCAATAATTACAAGTTATTTGTTTTCTTAAAAATTGATTGTATATTTGAAATGTGCATTTTTAAAGACTTTCAACAGCATTGACCTTTAAATTTATGAAAAATACATAAAACTCAGCCACAAGGTAATTTATATGACTTAAGCATAAAATATATAAAAGTTGAGTTATTGGAAATCAAATTCCATATATATTACTCTATATTGTAATCTTTCTCTTTGTGGAAATTA
This sequence comes from Acanthosepion pharaonis, assembly GCA_903632075.3. NCBI lineage: Eukaryota > Metazoa > Mollusca > Cephalopoda > Sepiida > Sepiidae > Acanthosepion > Acanthosepion pharaonis. Next base: position 549,671 of record CAHIKZ030005585.1, read on the forward strand.
TGTGATCTATAACTGTATCATTAAAAAAAAATTTAAAATATCTCAAAGAATTAGTTTTATTTTGATATTTATTAAAATTCAATTGCATTTTATTTTTTCTTCAACTTAAAACTATGAATTCTTTCTAATTCTGTTGAAAGTTTTAAAAATGTCAGGCTTATGACAAGATATTTGCTGTATGTGTTAGCTAAATCCTAAAATATTTTGTCAATATTTTTTATTACTAGCTATGTATCTACAGTTAATAGTTTTAACATTAATAAAACATTGCATGCTAATTAGTTTGAGTTTTAAGCTTTTAGTTCACATTTAAAACTCATAATGTGCACTACATTTCAATTCATATAATTTCCTTCATATACACTGACCTTTATAATTTCCTTTGTATAATTTGTATTTTGTCTCTCTGTATGTGTGTGTTAAGATCATGAGAATCCAGATGTGAATTTTGGGTCAAGTTACTTTGTCTTCAAATAAGTGATAAATTGATCTTTGATACTTAAAAATTAAAATCTTTTTCTTTTCTATTATAAAACCTTTCTGATAAAAACTTGAATTTTCAAATAAATTCTGATTTTACTTTTATATTCCTTTGATTTTATTATTTTTTTTTTTTCCATTTCTATTGATTATTAATATTTTCCTTTTAAAATAAAGATCAAGTAAAACTTATAGAATATTGATTAGGTATAAGATTATAAGAAACAAAGAAATTATTATGCTAAACTTTTAGCTTTTATTTTTAATTTTAATCACTCCTTTGATTTCTCAGCTTTATATTTAGTATAACGACAAATTTTTGTTACTATTTCTCTTTCTAAAAAAAAAAAAAGCCTCCAAAATAAAAGTACATTGCGATTTCATTAATTTAATTATTTTTAATTACATATATCTGTCTCATTTAACTTCTATTCATACTAATTCTCTCCTTTTCCATCTCTTCTATGTACCTATTCTTTCTACATTATTATTCTTTGATATCTTTTCAATATGCTTTTATATGTTGTATTCAATGGAATTGACCTATTTTATAGCCTTACAATAATTCCACATGCATGTGTACACATGTTTGTATGTTAGCATTATTTATTAATGGCCATACTTAGACTTTTGTCTTATTTATCTTTTACTTCAATATATTTGCATACTGTTGATTAAAAATTTGCTTTTTTGCTGTTAACAAGAAATTTGAAGTTACATTTTCTGATTAATCCAAAGGAAACAAGTACTTTTTATATACAGCTATTGACCCAGAAAATCTATTCTAATTATAAACTTAGTATTTCAGATTCTTATTTTCCCTTTGATTTTCTTTTTTCTATTATTATTATTATATGTCGCAATCATCTTAGGAAATTTTATAAAATGATTTTCATTTTTGTTATTGAAATTTTGCTAACCTGGTATTTGAATTTTGTAATTAACTTATCTGTTGTGTAATTTGTCCAAATCTGTAGACTAAATTTAATTGACACAATATGTAATTAAGGTGAGTCTGTGTGTGCACACACACACACACACACACACACATATATATATATACAGTGTGCAATGGGTAAATTGTTGCCATTTTATATTTTTAATTTTGCGCATTGTTTGTTTTTGATTTTGTCAACTGCACAGTATAGTAGGGTTGTTGGGTACTGGCTGTGAAGAAAAAAATGTGCTGTACTGCTTGGCATTCACAATGAAAGCTCCAATTTCAGAGCGTTTGGGTGTCAATTTGAGGACAGTGCAGAGGATTTGGAACAAGTTGGATGAGTCTAAAGCTACAGCAGCATGGAAAATTCACTCTGATCATTCTGATAAGAAAAGAACTCCCAAATTTGTTGGTGAGATCCAGACCATGATTGAAATTGATCCCTCCGAGTAAATCAGGTCTATAGCCAGGGAGGTAGTGCTGCCCTGAGTCAAGAGGGTGGATACTGGAAGACCATATGTATAGGAACGAGACTTTGCACCATGCTGCATAAGCAGGAAAATCCAGTCATGGTTTTCAGTCAATTTCTACAACCACATCACCCCTTATATCTGGCCACCCAACTTCCCAGACTGCAACCCCCCTTGATTATTATGTGTGGGGCGCAGTTGTGCAAGAGACCAACAAAACTCCTTGTAACACCAAAGATGAACTGAAGGCAAGGATTATGGCAGCATTCACCAACTTAAACAAAGAGTCTGTCCAGAAGAGTTGCAGGAAATTCCGAAGTTGTCTGGAGGCAGTGATTAAAGCCAGTAGCAATATTATTGAATAAATTTACTCTTTAATATATCAAGATATTTTTGTGTAATATCAGTAAATATATCTGTTAAAATCTGATGTCAGTATTATTTTCATTTTTGTGTACTTTAGTTGACAATTTATCCATCGCAACTTGTAATAATATAATCTTTATCTTGGTTCAAGTAATATCTTACCATTTGCTCCTATCATTTTTTATTTTGAAATTTATCAGCTTGAAAATGTCATTGTATTTAAAAATATTTGTTATAACATCTCAAATAGCATATTTTCATAATTAAAGATAGCAACAGTGATTGTTCTCATAAATATTTATAGAAGAGCTGTATAAAAGAAATTGCTAATGTCATTTCTAAGTATTTATACTGCTGTTTTAGTTTATTATATATCTTAAAAATTTGGCTTTTAATTCTTGCTCAAACATACTTTCATTTTGGGTGTTTGTTTTTCTTGTGTGAATTCCTGGGAAAATTATTGTTTCTCTTCAAAAAATTGCTTATTTTCTTTTTGGTTTGTATTGTTTGGCTCAATTGTGTATAACAATTCTGCATTGCTTCACTGCTTTTTCAAAACTGAATATATGGGCATCTGCTTTGTTTTAAACAAGGCATTGCTACCCAAATGCACAATTATTAAATTACATGAATTGGCAGCCAACAAGGAAAGTAACCATGGGTATTTTTAAGTCATTTTATATATATATATATATATATATATATATAATTGTTTGGACAATACCAATATTTTGATTCTGATACAATTCCCAATACTATTCTAAATTTCTGATTCCAATACCTACAATGATTAAAATTCATTATTTTCAGACCCAACAGTTGTTTTAGGAAATTTAATGAACAAAGTACAATTATTAATAAACATTTAGTAGAAAAATGAATACAAAAGCTTATGAAAAAAAAAATTGGGTAAGAGTTTAAGCAATACAGATAACAAGTTCTTCACATAAATCACTAGCTACAATTGACATATTGCCTTACTATGGTTATCATCAGAAATCTTTAAAAAAATTTCCAAACTATACTTTTGCTTGGCATTGGATACACTTGCCATAATTGGGGTCCGAAAATAATAAACATCAGTTAAAATTTAAATTCTTAACTGTTAGATAAAAAATGTTTCTAGTTTTCTAATGTGTAGAATTTGTAAAGATTCAACTAATAATGGTTTGCTATTAATTGTAAAATAAGAAAGGGTCTATTTTTTTTTTTTTTTCCACCTTTTAAGTTTTAACAAGCAGGAGGCACTTTCTAAATATTATGTGCAATATCCTTAAAATCTTATATGTGTCATTTTTCAATGAATGGATCAGATTTAGGGGCGACAATTCAATTTCAGCATACACATGCAAATAAGAGACACACACACACAAATATATATAATATTGCAACAATAATACTCTAAGCAGAAAGGTATCATCCTATGTATTGTGTTTTTTAACTCCTGCATATATTTTGATAAAGTACAAAGTAGACCTAATACTGCAGGACAGTGAATAAAATAAATGCAAATTTTAAATTTCCTTGCAGATATTTAATAAGAATTAAATATGAATTATCACAGCAACTTAATAAATAAATAATAGAGAGTCTTCAATCTTATCTAACAAATTTAATCACTAATAAGTTTTGCTGTCTAAAATAAATTTCTCAAAACTAAATATTTAATAATTTCTAAAAAGAATCAAAAAGTGTTTTATTTTTGTTAAAAGAAAAAAGTGTAAAAGTACAACGCAGTAAAAAGATATCCCTTGATATTTTTTTTAAGTGATATAAGCAATTTTAGCAAAATTTACAATAAATTTTTTAAAATATTAGAAAATTGAATGCTAAATAATGCAATAATCCAGCGTGATCATTTTGTAAGATATGAGATTCAACTGTCACAAAGCATTAAAATAACAATAAGATTAAAAATGATTTAAATCTTCATAAGGATGAGAATAACTGCAAATGTGTGTTTTTTGCATGGGATGATTTTTTTTCTTTTCCTTTTTTTTTCCAGTTATTTATTAGATTATTAGCAGATGAAATTTTACTTTATTTTGAAAATATTTAAATAAATCATGTTAGAAGTGGAAAAAACTATAGCATAATCATGCCAGATAAAAATGGGATAAAAATATTCATTAACTTTTTTTATACACTTCTACTTATAAAACTTGCATCTTGTTTGTCTCCAAGGAGGAATAAATGAGAAAAAAAGTTCAAAATATTTTAAATCCCATAATAATTTAACACAGAAGAGTTCAATTATACCAAAAAAAAATTTTGTTTACTTAGTATGCTACAGAAACAGGAATAAATCTTCTTTTCAATAAACAAGACTTAAAAATAATTTTACGGATTAAAACTATTATAAAACAAATTTTTGTAATTTAACTGTCTCATCATGAAGGCAATTTATGATACAAGGTCAATTCTTTTATGTGAAGAAATCAAATGTGAAATTGGTGGGAAGTCCATACATTCTTTTTTTTTTTTTTTTTTTTTTTTTACAAATTAAAAAAAATAATAATAAAAATTGTCTTAAAAGAGAGCCCAGCAAAACAACAGCTTGAATTCATTTTGTGTTTGCATTACATAATTTTGATTATAATTATTAGATTAAAAATTTATAATATTAAATTGATGAATTAACAATGTTTAAAAAAAAATTAAAAATAAAAATTTTATTTTGAACTGAAACAGACTTTAACCCAGTGAACTCTATGGAAAGTTTGATAACTGAGTAGAAACTTGCACATTTAAATTAATTTTTTTTTATACAAGTAAGATAAATTTACATCATACTTAAGTTAGGTGTTATTATGATCTAAAGATTTTCGTTTTACTGATAGTTTAAAATCAATAAATATTTATATCTTTTTAGTATTAGTACCAGGAATGGAAAATTAAGTTTTAAACAAAAAAAATCCAAAGAATCATTTTTGGAATCATAAATTCTGTTAAAAATTCTGATACCCCAAAAAGTTCCAATATTTATGACTCTCAATTCCAATTCCGATTAATCATCCCATCACTAATAAATATATATATATATATATATATAATATATATATATATATATATATATATATATATATATATATATATGTGAAAGGCACAGAAGTCAACACCCAGGGGCAACAGTCTGCTTTATGCTAAATGCTTATTTATATGTGTGCTATACATATTGTGTGAGAAATGTTTATACTGTAAAATATATAGAAAGAGTTAAGTGATAATCTTTGTGTAGGTCTATATCTTTATTTAGTTTGTGCATACATAAACACTTTTGCATATATCTCCAAGTTTAGGATTGACGTATACGGAATAAATTCCAATACGCAAAAAATACTATTCTTAAAAGAGTGCTCAATACAGAGTAGAGCAAATATAATTATTTATTCGAAAACTATAACATAAATATGTTATAAAATCACTACAAAAATAGCCATTTTGTTTCAACAATTCTGGAGTCTTATCAAGTGATGGTGTTGAATGTAGAATAAAGGGTTTTAAAAGGTTCAAATCAATCAAAAATCCCTTGCTAAGAGAACGCTGTTACATAAACTGCAATGACCAATCAAAATACAAGTAGATGAGAATTCAAAAAAACTTAACAAACCTTGGTTATAATAATTAATGCTTTAATGTTAGGGTTAGACTAAAATAGAAATCATTCTAATTAATATTAAATTTTACTATAAAATTCAAAATTATAATATATATATATATATATATATATATATATATATATATATATATATGATTGCTTAGATAGATATTTATCACTTACTATTCATAAGATCTTTGTATAGTAGTGTATATATTCAAATACAGTACATTCTAATATTATACAAATTACTTTTCTTGAAATATTCATTGATTTCACAACTTTTAAATAAATGCTTGCAGCGCACATATGCCATGTGAATTCTTTTTCTTTTTGTGTGCATTCATAGACATGTTACTTATGCCAACAAGTATCTGCAAATAAGCTTTCAGTGTTATTCATTGATAAGTGCAGCAAAATATTAGTGAAAAAGCTGGTGCTTGAAAGAAAATCCTAAACCTCTCCAGTTGAGATATCAGTCATTAGGCAGAAGAGTTATATTTTAAGTAGGAATCAATGCCAGTAAGTTAGTTGGTCTCTGGAGAATTGCTGCTAGCATCAAAATGAACTCTTCTGCCTACATTGACATTTGAAAGGCCAATCTTTAGAAATGGTTCAAGAACACAACACTGTCATTCAAACATAAAGTGGTATTTGTGCCTAGCAATGCTCTTGCTCATACTTTTATTGCAACCATTGAATATTTACCTAAATTATGATTCAGACATGATTGGCATAGAATGGCCTGCATGCTTGCTCAATCTGAACCTTATTGAAAATTGATTTTATTTCTTGCTCAGTCAACAAAAATTGCTTTTCTCTACAGCATGCAATTTTAATCAAGAATGAACTTTGTCAAGTTATCAATTCTTTGTGGCTCTATCAGCCTGGTAGACATTTTGGATTTAATTTCTTCTGTGGACAATAGGCTAATTGAGATCATTGGAAGAAAAAGAAATAGCAAATAATATTGTTTTATTTCTGTATTATTTAATCCAATCTCTTAGAGTTTATCTTATATTTAATTTCTTTGAATAAATCATTGTTGTGTCTGGTCATTCTCATTTATTTTTTTTTTCCTTCCTATCACTTTTAATTAATTCTTTTAAGATAGTTGCATATAAATTGGAATATTTTAAATAATCATATTTTGTATATTTCAGCATAAATGAAACTCTAAATTCTAATAAATTTTTCGATTTTGTATTCTGTATAAACACAAGGCATATATTTGACCAAAATTTAATGAACCTAGGACCATTAGTTTTATAATTATCATTTTATTGATTTTTATACAATGTTGTAATGCACTGGATATCTCTCCCTCTATCTCAAGTATTTGAATATTGTGTGGATTTATCCATATGTATTCTTTTGTATGCTTATATAGTTGTTCAAATAAGTGTGTTTTATGTTAGTACATCTAAATGTCTTTATTTTCCTGTTTGTTTTTAAATTTAGCTTTTTTTTTTTTTTTTTTTTTTTTTTGCTTGTTTCTTTTATGTATTTTTCCTAATAAACTTTGTGTGTGTGTGTATAATGTATAAAAGCAAGTGTACTTGACTATCAATAGCAAATATCCATGCTGCTCCAGTTGTTTTCAATTAAGGATGATTATGGAATAACTATTCCTGAGGGCAAGACCAAATGCACAAAATTCAAAAACTGCAATAAAAAAAAATGAAAATATTCAAATAAATACAAACTTTAAAAAGACATGGAACTCATAATTTTTGGCTCCTCTCTTTTATTGAATACTAGCAGTAGAGCCCGGTGTTACCCGGGGATGTAACAGTAAGAGATAGATCAAGTATCGACCATCATAAAGACTGAAAAATAAAATTGACAAAGATTATTGTTTAAGGTTGATGGACACGCATGTCTTAATTAGTTTTTTTTTGTTTGTTTTTAAACCCAAAAACAAAAGCATTGTTTTCAATTGTTATGAGTCTACCGATTGAATAGAATTTTATTATAAACAATTGTCTTGTAAATGGAATTTTTAAAGCATTCTGAATGTAAAAATATAGAAAAAAGTGTGCAAGACATTAAGAAACACTACCTGCCAAAAAAGTGAAGTTTTGTTGAAATCGGTTGAAAAATGTAGGAAATCTGATCCCATATATAAATGAACACAGACACACACTCACAAACAACCTGGGTTTTATAATAAGTATAACTCGATATGAATTGTCCCCCTTTCATTCTTGACAGCGATGCCTCTTAATCGTGTTTTCAAATTGATTTCGTGCAAAAACAATTGTTTTTTTCCAATTTTTGGCGCTATCAGAACCACCGCAAGGTAATTTTATGTAGTCCTGTGAAGTTTTGTTGAAATTGGTTGAAAAATGTAGGAAATCCGATCCAATATATAAACGAACACACACACACAACCTGGGTTTTATAATAAGTATGATTAGGGAAGCTGAAAAGTTCCTAACTCAACCAAGATGCCCCAACAAATCCCGATGTTTGGTTTTTGGTCAGATTTTGAGAAGTAGGTCCATTCAAGGACTTTTCTGCACTCCCTTCCAGGTTATGTCTGATTAGATAATTGAAGTCTTGTATTTAGCTGCATATAAGCAAGTACATATGCTTAGGTTTGTAAATCTATATCATAAATAATTATAAGCTTGTGGTACAAATTTGTACAAACTTTTCTAATAATTCCTGTATTTGATCCCAATATTTTTATTATTTATCATGTAACCAAATTTAGTCTTTCAAAAAAAGGATAATATTTATTTGTACACATAAAATAGCTAACTCTAAAATACAAGAGAATATCATATTGACTCTAGAATAGAAATCTCCTCATGCATCATTAAGAAGTAGTTGAATTCATGTGTGAGAAAAAGGGTTAAGAAAATGCCCCAAAGTGACATAGACCTTCACCTGTAACCAAATAGGTAAATATAAATCATCAGGGATGATCCACAAATAAATATTTTGTAGGTAGCTGGCAACTATTATTATTTTGATGCAATTGTTTCATAGCATCATTTTTAACTTTGGATAAAAATTGGATTATTAGTTTAAGTTAAGAGCTGATAAAGAAAACTGAAAATTAAATAGGGTAAAATTATTACATTATCAGTGGGATCACATAAGAATTTGAATAAAAGAGAATTGGTAACAAAGGTTGGAAAATACAATGCAAGATCATTATAATCAGGCTGGGTTATAATTGTTCTATTAGCTAAGCATTATAAACATTTAAGCTTCTTTGTTTCATCTTTTGCTATTGGATCCAGAAATAGGTTAAGAACAAAGAAGATCAAGAAAAGAGATGTAGAATTAGACAATTTCTCATTCATCATATAATGCAACAATTTTAGAAATAATCTGAGAAGCTAAAAAAATGTCACATAAGAAAGAAAGCAGTATAAAAAGAACAAGTAATAGTAAGAATCATGGAATTTAATAACATAAACAGCTAATACAATGTTGGTTATAGCAAGAGGAACCAGAGATGTCTAGAATTACATCATCACTGAGAGCTTTATTATGATCTTAGTATCACATTTGTAGCCACCCTTTATAGTTACCTTGGTACATTTGTTTTATTCCACTATCCTACTTACTTACATTAAGCATCCTAACTAAGCTCCTCAAGAAAGCCTAAAAGTGTTATGTCATTCTATAAAGTTAATATATTTGTTCATATGGTGGCATTGTTTGTGAACTTATTTTCCTGATATGACAATATCTGATTCTATCTCTTCCGAAGTAGAAATAAATACTTGGTTTCTATGCATTGTTCAAATGATAGTGTTATTTCTCTGAAGTTCTTACACTTACAAGAGAAAGCCTTCTTTCATAGATACTCAGGATCTATAGCATCCTTGAAAATATATGCAGAGTATAAGGACTGTCAGAAAAATTACCAAATTACCACGTTATCTTGAATAAGCCGTAGGTTATAAAATTTTCAGTTAGACATCATTTATTTCTTTGTTACATTACTTAAATTTTAGTGTATTCTTGTACATGTAGACATAATTGTATCTTTATTTAACAAAATATGCAATTTTCTTTATTGTCTTTCTCTGTTAATGGTAGACACAGTAAGAAAACTGAAAGAACTATTAGATAATATAGGAAAGAAAAGTAAAGCAAGAAGAAAGGACTAACTATTAACTGTAAGAAGACAGAATGTATAGTCATCAGCAAAAGAGACAACCCAATGTGTGAGCTATTTATTGGAGACATAAAAATCAAGTACGTGCAGAAATTTAAACTATCTGGGAAATATTGTAATGGACAATGGAAAATATGACACTAAAATCTAAAAGCATATAGAAATAGCAAAAGTTATCTTTCAGAAACTAAGTAAAGTATTAACAGATAGGAAAATTTAAAAAAGAAAAAAAAAATGTTGAATGACTATTTAATATCAAATCTTCTCTGTCTATGAATACTGGACGATCTTGTCACATATAAAGAGAAAAGTAACAGATATGTGACTTTATTGACAAATGCTGAAAATACTATGGGCATATCATGGGAATAACAAAGAAGTTTTAAAGAGAATAGTAAGTACAAGGAAATGACTGCTAACAATCAGAAAGAGACAGCTGAAATTTCTGAGGCATGGGATGAGGAAAGAAGACTTGGAGAATTTAACTCACAGGGCAAATTGAAAGCAAGAACAACACTTGGTAACCTACTTGATGGTTCTGGTTAATGGATGAAAGAACAAGGACAAATAGAGGTATTAACGGGGCAAGAGTAGGACCATGAAAAGTTGTGGAGAGCCATGATCAACCATGTCTTGAAAGAACATGGCATATAAAAGAAGAATGCTTGTACATGTAGATATAATTGTATACTTGATTATAAGTGCATATATTTCTGTATTTTTACTATATTTTTCTGAAAACATGTATATGACTTCCCTACTGCTTTTCACTTCCCAGGATTAAATTTGCACATATTTCTGTGTAGATCCTCTTTCGCATATACCTATGTGTGTTTGTAGAGCTGAATTTTTATTGATACATTTTCTTCTCTTTTATAAGTGCTTTCTTTAATGTACATAATATTGCAAGAATGAAAGCTTTCAAAGTAAGGAAATGAGAATATATTCTATTGTCTTTATTATTACTTATAAATCAATGTATTTATATATAAAAACTTTGATTATAATCTTATTCCCTCTTTCTTTCTTTCTTCTTTTTTTTTTTTTTTTTTAAAGGATAACAAAACTGTACTGTATTAAATAACACCATATTATTTCATACAATGAAATCTAAAGACTAACCCATGCTTATTTATTTTCACATTATAGACACTTTCTTAATATTTATGTATGTTCATCTATACATATATATGCTTATAGTTGATTTTTTTTGATTTTTTTTTTTTTAATATTTGTCACCAGGAAATTCAGGATAAAGTATTTGATCATTTTAAGACATTACTTTATCAAAGTTCCAATCAAGCTCCATATCTTTTCATAAGATAAAATTTTTTAAAAATGTTTTAGGCATGTTTTAAATTTTGATTTATAACAAAGATAAATAAAGCATAAAAAGATTGGAAATATTAAAATTCTTCATTTTTAATATTTTGTATTTGCTATTTATATTGATGAACTAATTTTAGCATTAAAATGTTCAGTCCAGTCTACAATGGAATCAAGGAGATGAAGTATCTCATGACTTGGATATTTCACATCATTTCTGATGTGGTTGATCTCTCTCTCTCGAGACAGTAATTTGTTCAAGATTAGATATATTAGTAAATGAACTAGACTTTTCAATGTCTATACTTTTCAATAAAACAATTACTGCCTAATTACACAAATCACAAATATAATTGTATTTGGGCAGCAATTCCTCTTTTATAAAAGTTTCATAGAAGACGACTTAACAAGACACTGCAATTAATTAAATTTTTCTTGTATTCAGAAAAGTGATTTCTTTGCTGGACAGTCATCTTCAATATATATATATATATATATATAAGAACGCTTTTGTAATAAAATATTTGCATTTGGAGCTAATAAGGTTTTAAATAATGCTAATGGCATTAGTAAACATTTGTACTTTGAAACTATGACCTTTAGGCGCATCTGCTTATAAGCTGAGACAATCCAATTCAAATCCTATGTACTTGTTTTGGAAAGGTTAGATCACTAGTTCAGAAAGAACTAAAAGTAACAAGGGTGTACAAAAGGCTCCCTGTTAAAGTAATTACTATAATTAGCATACCTAATCAAAAGTCTGTGGTACGTCTTTGCAATTTAGGGAAAAAAATGAAATAATTTATATATTTTAATTATCCAAGAAGAAATAAACTATATTATACTTCTGAGTAGTGGTAAGTCCATTTACAAATGTTTAATCTTGATGATAACAATATTAATTGTGACTAGCTAGACCTATAGAAATACCACAAGTGTTAAGATTGTGGAGATAATGGGACAAAATAGAAAAGATTTTTAACAACACATTTTGCCGATGTGTGTAAGGGTTGGTATTTTCAGGTTGGAATGAAAGACAAAACTGTGTGTAAGGAAAATGCATTAGGATTTTTGTGGATGAGAAGGGCAATAAATTAAACTACTTTATCAAATCTGACAACCAGAGACCAGAAAGTGTTTTACACACACACACATACATATATATATATATATATATATATATATATACACACACACACTTAGAGCTGTTAGTATCTGATGGATTTTAACTCAGCCCGCTCTGAGTAGATCTGTTTATTTTTTTCTCTATTAGCTTGTATACCGTATTATGTTACTATTAAGTGATGAGTGATGATATTATGTATGATCCTGGTCCTAGGCTTATTGTCAAGAATTTTGAAATTAGCACACTCTTAATGCATTTTCTTCTTAATGAATCCTTTTCTCTCTTGAACAGACTGGCATTTATTAAGTTGAAATTGTGGCCAGTTGTATTACTGTGTACTTTTTTTTTTCTATTTCTTTTTTAAACATTTTACCTCAAGCAAGGCAGGAATGCCACTAGTATGCAGGGGTTTACAGAGAGTGAAGGTGAGAGAAAAAACTGGGTATAGGGAGTATCAAGGAAACCAGAAGGGGGTTCAAGAAGATAGAAGATGGTGATTGACATTGCATGTAAGTTTTTGAAGATTGTAGTTATCAGGGAAGCAAATAAACAGAAAGGAGTTCCACAGGTGGGAAGTGCGAGAAAAGAAACTGTTGGAGTAAAAGTGGTGGTTACATTCACCAAATTCAACAGTAAAAGGGTGGGACCTAGATGCCAATCTAGTAGTACGCTTAAACACATGAAGTCTGGGCACCAGGGATCAAAGCTTGTCAAAGCAGTAACCATGAAAATATTTGTAGGAAGCTATTTCACATCAATGAGAAAATGACTGAAATCGAGATGCCAAGTCAGGATCGATTACATTGCAGATCCTTCTTTGGATTTTGTCAAGAACCTTGAGATGAGTAGCAGGTGCAGCTGACCAGATGTGGCAAAAGTATTCAATGCATGAACAAATGGTACATTTGTAAATGTGCAAGATGGACTCTGACGAGAAAATCCTTCTTCCATGACACAGTGACCCAACTTTCCTTGCAGTAGATGCAGGTATTGATTCAATGTAGACATTCCACTTCAAGTCAATTCATTTAAAATGTTGTTATTCAGTATATCTCTGCAATGCTCATATTGAAATGCTTTGACGATTGTTCATTATCTTATGCCTCTGCTCTTTTGTAACTTGTCCTTTCCAATCTTCATTGCTATCTAATTGTTAAACATGGGTTAGTTTCATATGCAAAAAAAGGAATAAAGAATGCACAAATATTTTTACTGCATCCTCTCTTTCATCTTTCTTTTGCTCTATCTAGACTTTTGACGTATCACAATTTTTATAGCTTTCCATACCTACCTGCTTTTCAAACTTTTGTTCAGCCACAAAGCCTATCTCTTTCTTTTGTCTTATCTCTTCTATGTATATTTGTTTATCACCCATCTGTATTGAGGGCCCCACTCCTGGCTTAGAATCACAGTTGTACATTTCTTATATATATTCTAGTATGCATACACACACACGCACATCAATTTCCATATAATACATTCATAAAACATCTATCTACATGCACATTGTTATATAGGAATAAAGTGACACTGGAATTTGAACACAGATCACCAGAGAGCAAACACAGGTGATCCCATTTTGAATAAATAGATCACATGATGGTAAAGGAAATGTATATATAGGAATTAACTATATGGATTTCTATTTGGATCACTATTTGGTGGTTACTTTTCAAGCAAATATTATCGAGCAAGTAATATTAGTGCAAGTGTCATTCAAAGACGTCTGACATCAGTATTGTTCAACTACATTACTATAGTTGTATCTGCAATTACAAAGTATCTGCTACAATGAGCATTATGAAAGTGACAACAAGTATTCATTGACATCACAAAAGTGGCAACAAGGATTCATTGAACTTACACAAGGATTTGTTCAATTTACACAAGGAAAAAATTATTCTGCAACATATTCAGCAGAGTACAGATTGAAAAGGAAGCTTTGGCCATCATATTTGGTATGAAAATCTTTCACAAATTCATACATGGTAGAGAATTCATACTACAGACAGACCATCATCCATTATTGTCCATATATGGATTAAAAAAGGGTTTTCCCACACATAGAGCAAATAGACTGCAGCACAGGGGAACGATCCTATTGAATTATATTTATAAAATGTAATTTCTACCATCCAAAAAATTAAGTCATGCAGACGGATTGTCTAGACTAATACCAAGATTGTGTGAACCACTTGAAGACACAGTAATTGTGACGATGAGAGCTGAAAATGAGATTAATAATGTATTATACAATACTGTAAGAAAACTACCCAGAACATTGGAGGAAATAAAAATTAAGGTGGAAATAGATGACTTTATAATGAAAATCAAGGATAAATTAAAATCTAAAGGAAAAAATATTATTGGAAATAATGCATTTTCATTATGTAATGATGTACTTATGTATGTAGAGAGATTGGTGATACTAGCATCATTGCAAAGATGTATGCTAAAAGAATTTCACAGAGGACATCCAGGAATTTCTAGAATGAAATCTTTAATGAGGTGTTATACTTACTAGCTAAAAATGGATAAGGATATCGAAAATTTAGTGAAATTATACAGAGGTTGTGCTCTGGCAGCAAATTCACTGCCTATCAAAATTCAACCTTGTCCAAAAACTGATATGCCATGGCCCAGAATACATATAGACTTTGTAGGACTGGTAAATGGAGTATATTATCTAGTGGTAGCCCATAGTTACACTAAATGGCCAGAAATATTAAAATGTAGAAGACTGGCTACTGTGGTAACAATAAATTTCCTATACAAGATTTTTGCAAGGTTCGCTGTTCCTGACTCTATCGTTTCTGATAATGGGACTCAATTCACGGCTAGAGAATTTAAGTTTTTTTGCAAATCATTAGCAATAGAACATATTACAACTCCCCCTTATCACCCAAGATCAGATGGACAAGTAGAACGGTTTGTCAATACATTTAAAAGGGTACTAAAAAGTCAGAGGGAGAGGAGTCAGATGAAGTAATGATTCAGCAATTTCTGTGTGTTTACAGAATAACCCCCAAACCTAAACACCGTATCTGGAATGTTGCCTGCAGTGTTGATGTTCTCCAGGAAGATTAAATCCATTTTCAGTAAGTTATTACCAGAACACAAGGCGAGAACATCAAGAAGTAACAGTACAAGTAGATACTTCAAACCTGGAGATAAGGTATTTTTTTAAGATGTATCAGCACGAAAAGGAATTCTGGGAAAATGGATCGGTAAAATGACATACATGATACAGGGACAAAGGCGGGAACATAAGCAACACCTTAATCAGTTAAAATGTATATTCACTGATTTAAAAAGTTCCCAAAAAGAGGTACAGTTGGAAATTATGTATGACACACCACCAGAAAATTGTAAATCAGGTACAATTGGAAATTATGTACCCACACTATCATAAATTGTTGAACCAAGGGTTTATGGCAAAAGAAAAAGAATGCCAACAGAATTTCTAACTATCAAACTGAAGCTGAAGAAGTATAGACTCCATGAGAAGTCATCTCAAAGGGAAGGTGTTATATAGGAATAAAGTGTTGCTGCCGACACTGGAGTTTGAACACAGATCACCAGAGAACAAACATGGGTGATCCCATTTTGAATAAGTAGATCATGTGATGGTAAATGAAATGTATATAGAGGAATTAGCATGGCGTCTAAGTGATCACTATACAGATTACTATTTGGATCACTATACGGTGGTTACTTTTCGAGCGAGTATTATCGAGCAAGTACTATTAGTGCAAGTATTATTGAGCAAGTACTATTAGTGCAAGTGTTATTCAAAGGCGTCTGACATGAGTATTGTTCAACGACATTACTATAGTTCTATTTGCAATTACAAAGCCTCTACTAGAACAAACATTATGAAAGTGACAATGAGTATTTGTTAACATTACAAAAGTGGCAACAAGTATTCATTGACATCACAAAACACATACATCTACATACCACATGTATACATGTCGGTATATATAGCATGTAATTATACACTTGCAAATATACGCCAACTCACATATGCACATCCATTATAACTGCACATGTTTAACATCATACATGTTTATTATTAGTGATAAATGTTTAGATGTCGATATATTTAAAATATTTGTTCACAATATACGTAAGCATGTACTTAAAACAAATACCAAAATTATAACACTTTCTTGTTCAATACTTGAAATAATGGATCATTTAAATACAAGACATGTAATGCCTTTATATCCATTTTAATTGTAGTCTTTATGAAAGCAGGTTAGTAAGTTTATTCTGACATACTTTGATCTGAAATTTTTACTATATAATATTCAGTCTGTGTGCTTAATATTGACTACTGATTTAAGAATGAGATTGGGTAAAAAAATATTGGTTAATACAGTACAGTTTTGTTGTCCATTCAAAAAAAAAAAAGAAAGTAAAGGTGGGGAAATAATACTTTATTATCATTAAGTGTTAGACTTATTGATGTAAATATGTATACATTGATGTATTGATAATAACTAAGATGAAAACACTTGTCCAAGCAGATCATTGTTTAATAACAATACATGGTTCATCGGGTATTTGAGAACACACCTAGCAGGCTATAAATGGAACATGATCAAATGTGATGTTATGAAGCAGACATCAGATTTTGAAATACTTCTTACTCTTTCTGATATATCAAGAGCATTAATATAACAGCTTCCAATCTGTCATGAAATGAAAAGGTATGTCATGCTCAGAGTACAAGCTTTTCCAACCACAGGGATTTGGAGTTAACCAGCTTCTAGGTTATTCATGTTCAAGTTTCAAAACAAGCTGAACGACTCTTGACAGGAACATGTCCTTTGTAGCCAAGGGAAAGAAAATTTTTAGGTGGTCAGATGTTGTAAGGATGGCTAAGTTATCCAACAAATCCAGAACATCAACCATATCTCCACCAAGTCAATGTTGCTAAGCAGTTTATGGTCACAGGGTCCACAATCTGACATATAGTGTATAAGAACATCACGTACAAATCCTATGTCATGAGGAGAGGACAGTTCATGTTTGACAAAATCCAGGAGAACAGTCATCAAATCAAAGTACTTAATGAATAAGTCCAAGCACCATGGTGCTTTTCTGGGACCAGAAGGTGAACAAGAGCAATGACAGGTGGCTCTGCCATGGACCTAACTGAGCTAACCCGCAGTGATGCATACCAAGTTTATGCCATTGATGGTCCTGTGTCTCATCAGCAACAGTAGCCATGTTATCCCATCCTACTACTTACAGGGTCTCAAGGGTCAATACCACCACTTATATTAATGTGCTGAACACAGTAATAAGCCCTGGATGTAGATGTTTCATGGTGACTATATATGTTCCTGTAAGACTTTGCTTCCTCCCACATGGCCTGTGTAACTGGAGAATGACTGGCAAAGAATTTTCACAATCATTTCACTCCTAGCAATTCAGATTTGAATCAGCTGAACTCCTTGGGCATCATTAAAAGAGAGACCATCCAGCACCCCCACAATATCAAGATTTGTTGAAGGATGCAATTTTGGATGTGATATCCAACATTAATGAGAACCACCTGATCCAGGCATGCAGTTCTTTTCAAGAGACACCTAATTTAAATAACCTTTTTCTGTTTTCTAAGTTGAATATGGGTACAAATTGTTTTTGAAAATATACTCATTTTTCTATTGAATATTATTTCTTTTTATCAATTTGTTCTCATTTACCTGGTGCCACTTGTAGAGATTGCTCATCAATAATCAAAAATTTCTTTACATTTTTGTGATACTATACATAGCACACACACACATGAAAACAATAATACCATGAAAACAATTTTGGTTGTTAATAAATGCAAATGCCTCAGAACTCCATTTGCATTTTGCATGTGCATAAGTACTTCAATAGAAATTTCTATTGTTTAAACATAATTTTATAATTATCCAATTTCTGAAAAAAAAATACTTTTTCTAAAAAAAGTTGATAAAGGGTGTATACATGCTTATCATAGCTATACAGCCTACAGTAATATATTTACTAATGTTTCACAATTAACAGACTTTATGCTGCTTCTCTCTCTTTCTCTCTCTCTCTCATGATATGTTAAAAGGCTGCAATTTTTTTGCAGTCATTGGGCACCAAAACCAAAGTGCAGAAAAGAGAATGCAGTTCTTTTATTGATCTGAAAAGGAGCTTGAAATTTATATTCTCCCGCTTCACAAGTAACTTTATCAACAAAAGGAAAGCAAATCAACAACACAACAACAACAACAATAATAATAACAACAACAACAATCATCATCATCATCGGAAGAACAAAGGAGGCAATGATAAAGAAGTTGCTGAATAAAATGCGGCACCTCCCCTCACTTTTCTCCTTTTTTTTTCTTTTTCTCTGTCTCCTCTAATGTACCTCAAATTGACTTGTGGTTGTATTTAGAACCCAATTATTCTCTGTACCCACTTTGTCTACATGTCTACAAATGTATACTGACTTATATCTAAAGATCATATGTATTTTATATCTAACAGACATATAAAAAGTCTGTGTGCATCTGTGTATGTGAATCTACATGTTTGTCTTCTTACTCTATTTAGGTATTTGTATGGCAACATTTTTTATAACAAGTAATTTCTTACTTGCACAGGTCACAAAGAATTCTTATTCCAGCTGAACACTGTTCACCACTTGATATAGTTCTTTGTATTCGTGCATTGGTCTTACAGATCTGTGTGTACTTGAAATTAATGTATGTATTTGTATATTAGCACAAAACTGTCTACATCACTGATTGTATTTATATATAATCTAATTTGTAGTTATCATTACCTTTGCATATGTATATTTCCACCAAGCGTTTTTAAAAGCATAAACAGATCAGAATCAATACACTTTACTTCACCACTGCTTACAGTCATACATTCAATATAAACATGTGTAAAATTTAAACTCAAGGCAAAAGATTATATATGAATTCAAATTGAAATTTAGCCATTGCCTATGTATTGTATCTATACTCTAACAAAAATCATATACATCTGATGTATGAATTTCCAGTTTTGTTTAGATACATTTATAAATGGTCACACACATTTAAGTATATATGTAATTCAATATTTAGAATTTTATGCTTAATTTCTTACCTATCTACTTATCCTGGTCTTTTTGTTTCCATACAAACTTAAAGTGGTAAATAAACTTTTAAGCTTTTGCCATGATGATATGTCTAAATGTTACCTACATGTAAATATGTGTGTCAATATATAGTAAGCAATTCTAATATTGTCTGTATACCAAAGAAGGCAATTGTTGCCTGTTATAAGTAAAACTGGGTTTTTGTTAGATCCTATTTGTTCTTGTCTTTCTCAACTTGTCATCTTTATCCATGCCTGTTGTAACCAGAAACAAGTTGTTTTTTTTTGTTGTTTTTTTTTTGTTAACTGGGACCCTAGCCAGGATTGCAGACTTTTCTTTTTAATTGTCCAATTTGGCCACTTTTTCCAATACAAAAATTGCAAGGACTCTCTCTTTCAGCTGCTAATGCAGCAGAAAGAAAACCAGGAATGAATCAGTTTCAACTATCAAGCAAAAAAAATAAATAGAAAATATTTCCCTTTCTCTATCGATCAATACAAACAGTGCATCTGTATTTGATCTACTGGAAATTTCCACTTATAGGCATTTAAATAACTTCAAACATTTGTACCAATAGAAATCTATATATTAGTTTTTGCAAGTTACTAGACATTCAAGAAAAGAAGAGCCCTTGTGTTATTCTGTTTTTCAAAACTCTCTTTTTCAAATGTTCTTATTCTGCAATCTGTAGTCATGGATTAAATTTGTGTCCAGTTCATTTTACTCTATTATAGAAAAAAATTGTCTCCACAATGATACGGATTCTTTTGTATGTGACCTCTCATGAAGATGCTAGTGTTAATAGAGGGTTTATAGAAATGCAAATGAAAATTACTTTGAGTGTATGATTAGTTCTTATTTTCCTGGCTTTGATGAACTTACTGTGAACTGCTACATTTATTTGTTTACAATGAACCAGGCTTGATTTTTATTCTGGATTAAAATATTGAACATAACTTCCAATACTTTTCTCACTACTCCACTAATAATTGCTTTTCTAAACGACTTTCTTGGATTATGTCTTTAGTTTGTTTTATTTTCTATTTTTGTTTTTAAATAAAGCCCATAATTAGGTTTCTGCTCATTGGGTCACATAATAACAATTATGGGTTTCACTTTGAAAAAAATATTGATGTTGGCTCCTTGAGGCAGTCCTCGAAATGCTGGAAAATTATTTCAATGTAAAAGAAACTTTTTAAAATTCATTTAATTAGTTTTAACCTTAACAAAATGTTAAAAAACAGCAACAGAATAAAATTAAAATTGGCCCACAAAATAATTCTCAATATTCATTTATCTTTCACACTGATTACAATTCTTGACGATACATGTTTTTTTTGTGAATATGTATTATGCATAAACATATTTAAGAAGAGGGCATTTTATTGATTAAAAATTAAATCTTCTGAGAATGTAAAAAAATGTCTTAAGCTAAATTAACAGTAATTATGGAAAAAAAATATTATTTATAAGAGTTATTTTTAATATCACACTTTTTCCTCAAAGTTTTATCAGTGTTTGTGAGTCTGTTAGGTTTTTTATAATTATTCAGTGTTATGACTGCCATTAATACCATTTAACACTGCATATAGAGAATATACAAAGTTTTTTTTAAAATTACATCATTTCAAAATGTCTACTGTGTGAGCAGAAAATTAGAGGTACTGTTTAAGTCTTCTAACACATATTTACAAATAAAAACTCATTAAATATATTGCATCATACACAATTTTAAACTGAATTTTATGAGCTTTGATGCAGCATTTTAGAGAAAAAATAATAGAAATAATTTTCATTTGTCTTTCAATATTTACGAAATGAATACAACCTTACTAGAAACTGACAAACCAGTCTTGAAACTTTAACTCTTTTCATAATAATTCATATCTTGGCTACTAGCTTTACAACTCTGTAAGGCTATTTAATGTTGTTGATAAATTTCTTTTGATTAAATGCAAGTATAATTAAATAAGAATCCTACAAAATCATCCCGCAGTAAACCTCACTAGATAAACAATGAAATGAATGTGCATAATTTACAATATCAAAATGTTTTTTATCATTTCATCTGTAGTAAATATGAATCTTACTACAGTTGTTTTCATCAGCTTAATTTCTGCCTGAACATATTTGATTATATTAATTAATATGAGAATATTAGTAATTGTGAATGCCTTTCTCATATATACAACTAGCAGGCTTCGTCCTCACTATCACTTCACAAAGTAAGATATATTCTCTACTTGAAATCTTTGAAATAAAAATTTTAAATGAACATTTCATTCATAAATTGGCTTGTTATAGTTAAGGAAAGTTTTACAAATAGATGCCAACTTGTTGAAGGCCAAGTAAAATGCAAATTTCAAACACTTTTATGCACTATATTAGACAATATTCCTAAGCAGAACTATTTTTGATACAAAATTCAAAACAATCCTTAAATAAAAGAACAGTAATGAAGGACAGTTAATTAATGAAATAAACTTTTTAAAATCAGCATGCAAATTTGTTAAACCTGAAGAGTGATATTGCCCAGAGGTAGATAATATATAATACAGATATTGAGCTTTTAGTGTGTGAATTACTATAAAGTAGTTTGAACATGTTTATTTATCATCTCTCAGTTGCATCACTGTCTTTGGGCAGAGTGCACTCAGGGGCAGCTCTGCCAAAGGACAGTCGCAACTGAGGAAAATTATACTGAGGGGAGCCCAGCCCTGGGGAACAGCTGCCTGAGGCTGCACTCTCTCATTGCACTAGAGAGAGGGATCGGTGCTCGTACTGAGGCCAGCACAACTGAAAGTCGCTGAGACTCGGGAATTTTTGTTCCTGGCACATGTGTGCGCACTTGCCCCCCCCCTCCTTAAACCAACCTTGTGTCACAACATTGGGGGGTTGTTGAGTAAATACCAAATTACTATAAAGTAGAGCTGGGGCATTTAATCTCCAAATTCGTGGGAGAATTGAGCTCCAATTTCGCATTTATTCATATAGATTTCATAATATAGGTTTTACTTAATTAGCTATTATGTTTCTGTAACTCTTCAAATGTTGAATGTATAACTAATTCTAATTTCTATTTTCCCATCTTTACACTATATTAATTTTATCTTATAAATTGTTCCCTGTTTTGTCACCCATGAAATAAAAGTAATTGTTTGTACAAAAAATAAGGATCTACTTATGTCAAATCATCTTTAAATTAAGTGGCAGCAGAATAATTCTCGTTGAACTTTTAAAAGGTAAGCTTAAACATTAATTCAATACTTACATGCAGCGATCAATTTTGAGTTCTTCTGTAGTTTATTGATGTCTATCGCATCTACTCCTCCCTAGCTATTTTGATGATGGCCAAACCAAGAGTCCTCCACAGGAACTAGCTTAAATGCCACCCAATAGGGCAGCTTTTTAACTATTTATAATAAAATGTGCACTGCAATTTTGGATACAAAAGGAAAATGGCTAGTATAATATATTAATATATATTTTTAACCTTGCATAATCAGACAACCCTGAATCTGGGCTCAATGAAAATTGTTCCCTGCACCTAACTTTTCTAGGGCTTTTGAATGAGCTATAAATCATTGAAATCATACTTTATCTGTATTTTGTCTTTTAAATTATATTTCTTTTGGTCTATTGGTTAGAAGAACATTTTAAGGCATAGCCTGATGATGAAGTTTACTTTTGGTGAGTGCAATGAAATATATGTTAATTTCAACTAAAAAAAAAACATACTACAAAAGATTTTCTTATTTATTTTGCTTTAAAACATCAGCATATGGATGTAGTAATCTATTGAGTGTACAACTAATTTGAGTTGCATCTGTCATGTACAACTTTAACAAGGTCTATAGCAGGTTTCTATTTTGTATATTTTTGAACACTTGTGTTAAATGTTTATTTTGGTTCTGTATAAGGAAAGTGTCTGTCTTTGGTATATGCCTGGAATCACTTTGACATAGCAAGGAATAAATGTTTATTAGGAACTTTTCATAGCTATCGAGTAAAAATGTCATTGAAATTTAAGTGACAGAAATAAAACTTTGATTTTATATTATAATTTTTACTGTTGCTTCAACTTGATGTTCACCACATTTTTTCCTCTTCACGGTTTTTGTTTTAATTTTTGATTTCATTGAAAAATTATTAAATGTTTTGAATTAGATGAAGAAAATATAACAATGTCAAAAATTTATCCTCAGTTTTAAATTTTACAATTAATACCAACATTTGTCGCTATTTCTGAGATGAGGTATTGTAATTATTTACACTATTTATATTGTTCAGACTATTGTCCTCATCTTTATTGTCATATTCATTATGTTTTGGCTATTGTACACTCTGGTCTTCTTCAGGCGATATACATTGGAATTTTTGAATAAATGATTGGTTCAAAATTCTAATGTATATCACCTGAAGAAGGCCAGAGCATACAGCAGCCAAAATGTTGTGAATATGACAATAAAGATAAAGACAACAGTCTGAACAGTATAAATAGTGTAAATCCAATGAATACTAGTAAAATAAAAACATGTAATACTATATTTCTTCTTTATGTTCCTTCAGGATGTGGTTCATTATAGCTCTCCACAACTTCCTATCTTTTGTTTCTCTAAGTAACTTTTTATCCTTTAATATCTTTCTGTTCTTCCATCTATTCACAAAAATTCATTTGTTAGCTTACTCATTGCTTCTCTCTGTTTCTCTTGCTTTCAATATGTCCTGTGAGTGTTAAATTCTCTTCTTTCCTCATTATGTAGCCCATGAAGTTCAACTGACTCTTTCTAATTGTAAGTACACGTTTCCTTGTAGTTCCTATTTTCCTTAATACTTAATTGCTCACATGTTCAGTCCATGTTATTCTCTGTATTCAACAGTAGAACTACATCACTGTCTCTTTCTGGTTGTAAGTATAAGTTTCCTTGTTGTTCTTTTTCCTTAAGACTTTCTCTAGACTGAAACAATAAAAAGTAAGTGTTTTATTAAATTTACCTCCGAGGATTTCTAGACACTGAAATACTAATGTATAATTATATATTTGCAGAAAAACATTGGCATGCATCTAATTTAAGTGGTTGAACTAAATACATTAAATTCATCAATTAGTTTTATCTTGAAATTACTTTCAAAATTTAATAAATGACAACCTTAAATTTTCAGTTAATACCCAGTTTTCAGATCCACTCATTTTCTATGAAAGATGCTGTAAAATGTTAACTTTCTTCATTTGTTTTTTTTTTGTTTTTTTTTGTATGATCATTATCATCGAAGGCTGTAAAGAAACTCAAGGCAATAATTATTTTTTTGCACAATAATACCATATATATATATATATATATATATATGCCTTTAACCAAATTTTATTACCAAAATTTCATATTTAATAGAATTTTAATAATCAGACAACTTGCTTAGGTACCTCCACTGAATTTTCAATACCTAAGGTTTAAAATGAGTTTTTAAAAATAGAAAAGCATTCTTGAAGATTTCCTTTTAGCTTTAATTGAAAGCTAAATGATTAAAATTATTATGTCCAGTAAGTAAAATAATTTGGTATATTTCAGGTAGAAATTATATAGATTAGAATGTCAAATACTTGCTCGATTTTTTAAAATTTTCTTAAAAGCGGCCATTTTCTTAATTTTAAGAAATTTGTAAACAAAACAAAATTATTGGTTTTAAAAATCTTCCAAAAATAAAATATTTCTGACATGTTATTTGAGTAAAATTAAAAAATTTAAAGCTAAATTAATCTGATTTGGAATAAATATTACTTTTAGCATAACAATGATAATATACAAGCATTTCTTAACGATGATTTTCTTTATTGCTGTATTGATAAGTTATGAGGTGATGACAGCTCTTATGGATCACCAGAATTGACATAAATTTACAAAATCTAAGTGAATGCATTTTTTTTAGTTTTTTAACTACCAAGTAATTTTTACAAATGAACATATTTTCAGTAATTATTTAATATTTTATTGACTTTCAGTTAGGTTTCAAGATGCTTTATGAAATTTCTGTTTCATCTCTAGGTTCTCAAATTCACTAACTTAAACAAAAAATTAATTAATTGAAGTATGACCCAAACTAAAATAAAAATATTTACTGAAATAGTAATTAAAAAAAGTAAAACTTACTTTGAAATTTTGAAAGGATGATTTGTAAAGACGTTAATGATGAAACATAACTGAACAAGGGAAATGAAAAAATTGTTGTGTGTCAGATGACACTTAAATTACATAATCTTTTTAAGGATTATGTCATGTATAGCTTCCCATAGGTAGAAATTGGGAACGTCTATGCACTAAAAAATTTTTTTTTTTAATTTTTTTAAAAATATTGGGTTCCAAACAACTGTTATCAGCTTTTCAATTTTTGATTCCTAAATGTACTTTTCATTTAGCAATATCACCAAACCACTGGCTTGAAGCAATGCAGAATTTTAAATGATTTTTTAATATTATAAATTATGTGATTAAAATTTTAAAAAAATGAAAACAATTCCTGTAAAAATTAATTATTCATCAAAAAAAATGTTCTTCTTAAGACAATTGTGTCCTTAATAAATCTTATTTATCAAATCAATTAAAAGCTTTTCTAATTAAATAATGGCATAGTTTTATTGCATTTATTATTTTACAAATCAGAGCAGATTTTTGGTGAATGGGTTAAATGTTTTACAAAATAAAAAATGATAATTTACTATCTCGAAGGAGTCCTGCTTTTAACTAATAAAAAAAAAATCCTCACCCTAAAAATTTAATTTCTCAAAATTTTATAAAATTAAGTAAGTGGGTGGTAACATTTTTTTTTTTTTTTTTTAATGAAATTAAGTAAGTGGGTGTTAAAATATTTTTACCAAGATTTTTTTTTTAAAAAAATTAAAAAAAAAAAAAAAAAAATTCATTCATTTCAGAATATGACCTGAAAGTTTCATTAAAATCTGACAATTATTTGAATTTTGCAAGAATTTCCAAATCAATGTGCTTTTCACTGGAAAAAGTGCAAAAAAAACTAACCTTTATTTTTGGCCAAACAAAACAGGATTTTTAACCAAAATTTTGAATGTGCTAGAAAAGAGTAAAAAATTTTAAAAAATAATAAAAAATACTTTGGTCTTTCCTCTTAATAATAACATAAACATTTTGATGACAAAATTTTGTTTTTATTGAGTTTGGGACCTTTTTTCATCATGCTATGCTGTTTTCCCACGAAAAAGTGGAGGTACCTAAACTTGTTTATTAACAAACTGAATAACCTCAGCACACTACAATAGTACTTTGATATTCATGAATTTATTCAAAATAACTCACCTTTGCAATTTCTCCAGGTGCAATATTTAGGTTGCTTGGTTTTCATTTATGTTCAATTGACATAATGAGCATGTCACTTGAAGATAAATAGCCTGCAATTAGATTTGGAAGACAAAAATGTTATTAAAAATAGATTTATTAACATTGTCAATGATTTTCTTTCATTAATCAAATTCATCTTGAGCTTCAAAGTCCCAGACACGTGTTTAAAGAAAATGATTTTTCTCTTTTTTCATCAAACCACTTGAAAGTTTCCATTAGCTTCTATCTTTCAAGATTTATTATTTTGAATTAATTAAAATGTTACTTTAACAATAATTATAAGTAACTTAGATTGTTTGAAAATAATTATATATCTGAATTAGCTAAGTATACTTATATGATAAAATGACTGTTGCATTTAGACTGTATAAACTTTTAAATTTAAATTTTGAAATTATACTTTCAAAACTAAGTACAGGAAGTGATTTTTTTATATCTTGATTATTTTTATAATTCTATAAAATTGAATTGAAGGTTTGGGACTTTATTCTTTTTTATGCTCTAAAAGGTGATTTAATGAAGGAAGTTTGAGTTGTTCTGTTAATAATTATGAAAATGTATATTCAATGGCTATAACACTTATCTGAAGTCATATCCTGATAAAAAGGTTGTGCAATCTCATCTGTCAACATTTAGACTAGTTGAATTTATATTCACAACAAAAACAAATTGCGTTCATAAAATAAAACTTGTTCCTCGTGATATATTTTAAAAAATATTCTCTTTTTTTTGTCACCTAAAATACATTTAAAAAAGTCATGTAGAATAATATCTTAGCCACCATCTTCCCTGCAACAGAGTTTGTCTACATCATTTCATTAATGAAGATATATTGATTTCAAGTAAAATTCTCTAAAAAGTTGTCATTTTCTTGTAATAATATTTAATGTACAGTTTTCATTTAGTTTTCAAAATGATAGTTGTTTTATCAAGAATTTTTTTTTAATTGTAATATGTTGTTTTATTCTTACTAGAGAGAGTATTGTCATTACTTGGTTGAAAATAGCTTTCTTGAATAATTTTTGTCACTTCTTTCTTTTACCAGAGCAGATAGTATAGATTTAATAAGACAGATATTTTTATAGAGTAAAAACTATCAATTAGAATGTGACATCACAATAGGATAAAACAAAATTGTTTTCTTGTTGAGGAAAAAAAATAGTGTGAAACAATCTTCAATTAGAAAAGTGCCTCAATGAAAAAAAAAATCATTTTGTGTCTCTTAATTTATATCAGCCAGTCTCTTTATAAAATTTGATGATGAATGAGTTGATAGTCTCTGAGCATTTGATACAGACACACACACACACTCACACAGAATGCATATTGCGGAAAAAAAATTTGATGGTAATTACAAAAAATGATGAACTCTAAGCAACAGGTCACCTCAAAATCTCAATTAAAAGAACCCATTTTCAATTTAAAATGCGGTACAATATTAGTGGCTATAGGCTTTTTTAATAGAAAAGGTTAAATCTTTCTGTTTCATGTGTATTTATATAAATCTACTTGCTCCAATTTATAATATATTCTGTATTTTAAAACTTGGTTGTATGATTGCACATTTTATTATTACACATCGCTAAAGAAAACTACTTTTGTATAAGTTTTTCAGAACTTTGAATAAAGTTTTATAACACCTTCATCTCTTGTTGCATGTTATTTCTGTTTTGTGATGTTGCATTTTATCTACTTAATCTTTTTTTTCTGAAAAAAAAAACATATTCTGCCCATAATTGATTAGCTGTTTTAGAAGACATATTTTCATCTTTGCTGTTATCTGTTTGGTTTGGTTAAGTTTATTTTGTTTTACAGCATATCAGCCTCAATGAGTTATTTAATGCTGACAAGATTTTTAGGATAGGTTCATATGAATAGAATATGTATTCTTTGTAAGAAATCAGTTTGTAGATCAGGTTTCAAATGTATTGCTGGTAATATATTTTTTTTCAAAAACGTATTGCTGGTAATAATCTTTTTTTCCTAAATGTATTGCTAGTAATAATTTTATTTTTCAAAAATATATTACTGGTAATAATTTTAAAAAAATGTATTGCTGGTATTTTTTTTATAAAAACCTATTTTTACACTTTCATAGTGTTTTGACCCTAATTTGGGGGTTAACTATTTTCCCATAGCTGGGACCCTAACAGGTGCTACCCCTCTCAAGTCAGGGTAGACCTGGGAACAACAGCAATGGCAGACTAGGCTCTCTAGCAGGGTGAGGCTATGGTCCTATACTTCATAGGATTATCTATAGCATTAACATACAACACATTTTTATCTGTATAATAATGTGTGTATGTAAAGATTTGGTTAAGAATCTGATAGAACAATAAATATATAAGACTATTTGGGAAGCCTCTATTTTCACATTTTTCTG
Organism: Acanthosepion pharaonis; assembly: GCA_903632075.3. Taxonomy (NCBI): domain Eukaryota; kingdom Metazoa; phylum Mollusca; class Cephalopoda; order Sepiida; family Sepiidae; genus Acanthosepion; species Acanthosepion pharaonis. The sequence goes on from CAHIKZ030005585.1 coordinate 578,991, forward strand.
ATGGATCAGCTTGATCAGAACAAAGAATTTTATTTATTTATTTTTGTTCGAGCTACCTCAAACATTCATGAATCTATCATGCCAATCATCATCGTCCTGCATCAAGGTTGGAAGGTCATTAGAATGGCATTCCGTCTAATAACATAGTTGGTCAATGTGATTACTAGGCAACCAGCCTATCTTGCACCATGACTAGGTGTCCAGAGCAGTAGATCACTCACAAGTTCTTGTTTTGCTCACCAGCAGTGTCCTGCAAAGCACATTCTACGTTCACATAAAATTGTAGAAATATCAGGGACGGGTCCATAGAGCTGTGATTTAGTTTGATGTTGTCTCTAAGAGATGTTAAGTATAGCTCTCAGCATCTGAGTGCAGGTTCCATTAAGCTTAGCCTCAAGGAGTGACACCATACATTAAAACCACCTCTACAGTGTCATGACAGAATCTCTGCTTGAGGTTGTCTGGTAGATCAGATTTCTGTATTACATCCATTTTATTCAAGGTGGCCCAGGCTTTAGCTATACAAATTTTCACATCCTTTTCAGTAGAAATTATTTCACTTCCTAGGTATGTAAATGATTCAACAGATTTTGATTTACCTGAGCTTGCTGGTTGAAGCTTATGAATTGAGTTTTACAGGCATTGACATAGTTAACAACAAGGTCTAGGTGATGTAGGAGAACTGTGGCATTGGTAATGGTGTTTGCAGTGATAGCTAGGTCATCTGCATAGTCAAAATTAGCTTTACAGGATATTGACTTGAGATTATTGATAAATTGAGATTCTTTTTCTGATTAAGTTTTGAAATAAAATTATTTTTTGATGAAGCTGATCTGTTGGCAAAACATGGCAAAATAGAAGTATTCCAAATTCTGGTGTATTTACCATATGCACTTCTGTAAGTCCAAAGTCTAATGTTGAAACAAGTATTTATTCTACATAACAAATATTTTTTCAACTTAAGTGCATTAACAAAAAAATTATCAACCCAACCAACACTTCTCCATTAATCACACTGAAGATTATTCAGTGAAAATTTCTGATAGAAATTCAGCTAATAACTGTCTCGGGCTATGGACATTGATCCACTCTCAAGAGAATTTTGGATCTAGGCTTCAGATAGCTCAGCCTTCTGCCTAGGAGGAAGAAACTCAAACTTGATATCTACAACCTTGGGACTTTACTCCCAATATGCAACCTCATGTTATGTAAACTCTTGGTTTGAAAGGTGAACTCAGTTACATGTATACCATTGCCCACCTTAAAACTTCAATAGTGTTGGCCTTAGGGCTATCCCATGCTCTTGCAAGAGAAATTGGGTATCCTCCAGTTGTAATGTTGTCTTTGTTCAAAATAACTGAGAATTAGGAAGGCCATAGAGAAAGTATCAAAGAAACAGAAGACGAGGTAGAGGAAACAAAGAAGAGGAGGTTTAACAAATGCTCATATATAGAACAGAAAAAAACTTGAGTAAATCAAATACTACTCAAATGCTAATTTAATGTGGCTACATGCCATATTTATAAGTAGGAGATGTGCATTGTCACTGTAGTAGAGAAGTGCAGGAAGTACACTGTACTGTTCTACAACATCTCCATGTTCGATCATCAAATCAAGCCATGTTGATATATGTATACACACACATATTTTGATTCGACACTGTTGTATTAGATGTAAGGATCTGAACTAATGATACTAAGGAATGTAGCTTATTTGAATATTTCTCATGGAAATAATAATGTAATGATATGCTTGTAAAGTTTTGTCTTTGGGCAAAGGGCTATAGAGTCAAAAAATAATTCAGCATCCACAAGGCCACATAAACACTTAAATTCTGTCAATGCTGAGAGTGTGGATTGTTCAGCGCCAGCTCAGATTTTTTTATTTGTATCACCCCAAACAAGGCAGTAATGCCACTTAAACGCAAAGGGTTACAGGGTGTAGAAGAATTAGTAACAGAAACAATAATGAGCAGAAAGAGAAGATAGTAATCAGGAGGACAGTAGATAGCGATTGACATTTTTGCAGATTAAAGCATGAAGCCAAAGGGAGTTCCACAAGCAAGAAGTGTAAGAGAAGAAACTGTTAGCATATAATTTATGGCTACATCTAGCCAGTTCAACTATAAATTGATGAAATCTTGATGCCAGTCTAGTGCTGCACTTAAATTCAAAAAGGCTAGGTACTATAGCAAAGATCGATATTTATTCGGCTTTATTTACAGAAATGTGACACAAGGCCAAAATGGGAGAAAAGGATATTCTTCTTCTGTTTTAACATTAAACTTAGCTAGTTACAATCACTGACCCAAACATACCACAATATTCCTTACACCAAAACAATGCATTCTTACTTATCATTCTTACAATATTCACGTCAATGTCTCTATGAAGATCCTAACTAGTCCCCATATGTACAATTCATGTCTGTGTTGGGGGGAGCTCATATGCACAATTACCATGAAAGTACTTATATAGAGAGGCAACCTTACGGCAGTGGAAAATGGACTGGAGCTAAACCACCAAATCAGGACTAATAATATTGTTGATTCTTCTTTGGATTTTATCAAGGAGCTCAAGGTAAATAGCAGAGGCACCAGACCATATGTGGCAGCAATATTCTAAGCATAGACGAATGGTAAACTTATAGATACATTAGATAGGTTCTGGAGAAAAAGAATTGTTTCACCCGACATAGTGAACTGACTTACTATGGTAACAATCATCCATTTTTGGTCTGATCTGACTTTTGTAAAGATGGTAGGAGGAGTCATATACTTTCAGGGGTGGTGCAAGAAACCCACCATTTTCCCAGCATCTTTAGAGATGGATTGTATGATTTCCTCTTGAGATCTGGGATGAACTTGAGTCCCAGTAGATGTTCAAGGCAAGGATCCTCTTTGAGAGTACAAGTGTTTATCTATGACTAAATATTTTATTGTGTCAAAAATATTCCAACATTATTAAAAGCTAATTTACTTGTGCTGGCAGAAAATTAAAGCAATATTTAAGTTTTTGACATAAGTACAATGAATTGCAAAATTAACATCTATTTATCTGCAAGCTAAGATATAAATAAATTATGTCAGATAATTTTATTTCTTTATTTCATCAGAAAAATTTAATAATATGGATGAATGAATTATCTATCATCACTATTTTTATTTGAATAAATGCTGAAAGGTGTTACATGCATGAAAAATAACACTCTCAATTTATCTTATCTTTACTGTCACCAGAAGACTTCACTACATAGTAACATGTTACAAATTAATATATATATAGACCAAGAACTTTTTTTAGCATGGCCTTGTGTATATATATATATATATATATATATAATAAAAAGGCTTAAACACTAATATTCCATTGTCATAATTTATTCCATTAGAATCAGAAAATCTGAAAATCATCAGACCTACAAATTCAAAATGAAAACAGAAAAAAGTCCGGAAATCAAAACAGAATTTAGAGAAAGTGTAAGTATGAGGAGGAGGGACATGAAACCTTAATAGAGAGAATTTTAGGAGAGATGGGTGGGTGGGGATTTAAAAGAGGAGAGAAAGAAAGTATTTTCTTTCTCTCCTTTTTAAGGTTTCATGTCCCTCCTCCTCATACTTACACTTTCTCTAAATTTTGTTTTGATTTTGGAGTTGTTTTTTTTCTGTTTTCATTTTGAATTTGTAGGTCTGATGATTTGGATGTATTTATTTACGATTCCAATGGAATAAATTATGACCATGGAATATTAGTGTTTAAGCCTTTTTATTATATCCTTACGTCTGTCCTAGACATTGAGTTCTACCTGGATCCTTCCTCTTGAAAATTTTTTTTTTTCTGAAAATATACATGTATGGGAATTTTTATATATATTTTGCATATGTATGTATATTTTCCACTAATATTATATATATATATATATATATATATATATATATATATATATATATGCATGCAATACACACAAAACTTTAAATACGTCGGTAAATGAATTACTTTTGTTAATTTTTGAGTGAATAGAAATATACTTCTCAGTACATTTTATGATTTTTAAAGGCTGGAAAACAAGTTGCTGTATTTTCATCAAAGCTATTTGGTGGGGAGGTGGGTAATAATACATCTTAAGCATAATGATGCTGAAAAAAATCCATGCAAAAATACTGGACCACCAGTGAAAACTTCACCTTTCAGCTTAAGAGTGATTACCAGTATACTTTTCTCAATACATTTTATGGTCTTTGAGGGCCAGAAAACAAATTAATGTACAAGGTTGTCAGAAGTTATCTGCACTTTTGCTACAACATATCTGTGTTATGAGTATGGATAATTTTTGACCATCAGTGCTCTACGGTGGGTGATAGAACATCTTAAGTATAGTGATGCTGAAACAAAGTCAGGCAAAAATACTGAACCACCAGCAAAATTTAATCTTTCAGCTAGTTTCTTAAGTTAAAAAAGAACTTTTGTTTTTTTACAAAAAGTGATCTTTATTATTATAGAAAGTACACAATGTCGAAATATGGAATCAGTAGTTAATGTTGCTGCCTTTGGCTTAAAAAATCTTGACATGCATCATAATAAAAAAGAATGCTGGGAGCAGGCCAGGAACAACAATTACTCACATTAACTAAGTAAACAAAAGAGTACCTTAACCAGGGAAAGGGTCCAATAGGAAACTGCCCTGTTGTGTCAAAGGGAAACTAAAAAAGAAACTCTAGACTGACCCCTTTCACACAGACTAAGTTCACTGCTTTCACTCGTCTTTTGTTGAAATCTGATAACAAACACTTTCTATCAGTTCTAATCCTAGACTCCAAAATGTGTTTTGGCTTTAAATAATCCTTAAAGGGTTGATAAGCTGTAAAAAAAACAATCAATCGATCTAATGGTATAACTGGAGAGAGATAGAACCAGCATCCCAAAGGATTGTTTACAAGCCATATAATTGTTTAAAAAAAACTTTCAGCATAAAATGATCAACAAGGTGGATATGCAATTAAAACAATCAACCAATCAATTTTCCTTCTGTGAAATTCTGATTTGAGGTATTCTTGCAATAAATTTTTTGTCACTCTTTGGCAAAGTCTTCGAAGCCCTAATCAATGCCGAAGTGGTTAACCACCTTACATCCCATGATCTGCTCTCAGACAAGCAATATGGTTTCCCATGCCCAATCTACAGCTGATGTGCTTTACGGCCATCACTGAAACCGTCTACCAAGCCCTTCCAAATAACGGTGAGGTTTCGTGTAAATGGCCCTAGACATCTCCAAAGCGTTTGATAGGGTTTGGCATGCCGGCCTTCTTCGTAAGCTCCAGGGTTATGGTATTACAGGGGGATTGTTTGACCTAATACAATCATTCCTGTCAAACCATGAATTGATGGTCGTTCTCAACGGATTCTCCTCCTGTTCCTATCCCATGAACGCAGGTGTTCCCCAAGGCTCCATCCTTGGCCCCACTCTATTCCTTATTTTCATCAATGACCTTCCTGATGCCATAGATTCCCAAGTTGGCATCTACGCGGACGACACTACAATTTACTCCTGCCTCAAAAACAAATCTAGTGTCGGTGACAAAACTAACCTGGCCGTGCGTCTTGAAATGGACCTCCAATCGGTTGTTAATTGGGGCAAGAATTGGCTGGTCAACTTTAACACCTCAAAAACTTAACTACTCTCTATTAATCACCATAGAGATTCTTCCCTGCCCCCCATTAGAATGTCTGATAGTCAACTCCCTGCATCTGCTTGGTCTCACGTTGACTGCTGACCTGAGATGGAACAAATACATTGAGTCAATTGCTTCTTCCACTGCGAGGAAAGTTGGCTCTCTGTGCCACGCCAGGAAATTTTTCTCCCCAGAATCGATACTTCAAATATACAAATCAACCATTCACCCTTGCATGGAGTATTGCTGTCATATATGGTCTGGGGCACCTTCTGTTTACCCCGGAGTTCTTGACAAGATCCAGAGATGGATATGTAATATAATTGGCCCTGATCTGGCGTC
>CAHIKZ030005585.1:590000-687500 GCA_903632075.3 Acanthosepion pharaonis
AGTTTTCCTTTAGATATCCTTATATTTGGTGCCTTGATTTCTTTTTGTCTTTTTTGTTCAAATGTTCTTCAGGCAACATGTTATTGGTGAGTAACCTGTTTTTCACTTACAGCATGATAATGTTACCTGGAAGCTGCTGGAATGTGTCATGTATTCAAAGCACTAAAGGGAGAAAAGCAGAAAAAGGGAAAAATGGATTGGTGAATGAATGGAGAACACTTTAAAAGAATTATAAAAATATTTCTAAATTTCTGTCTGAATTTCCTGGGATGAGGAGTTATCATTATTTGCACTATTTATATTTGGACTGTTGTCCTTGTCTTTGTTGTTGTTATTGCAATGTTTTGGCTGTTGTACCCTCAGGTGTTACCCAGATCGATATACACTTGGGGGAGGCTGGAGTGCACAATGGCCAAAACATTGTGATAACATCAACAAAGATGAGGACAATAGTCTGAATATAAACAGTGTAAATAACATTTCTAGAACATTTACACTTTGCTTAATGTTTAGCTCAGTTTAGGAATTATTCTTATATACGGACTAGTTATGGGTCTAGGGTAATTTAATTCTTTAAAATTTTATTGCACTGCACAATTAATAAGGGGATTTCATGGTCTATAGATGGTGTATCTCTATTTTCATCTCATTTAGATGGTACACTTGGTAATAAATTTGAAATATAAATAATTTTATAATACATGAAACAAATGCTTATCTCACATATTTGCTCCCAAATCAACTCAGCACTAACTGTAAAATTATTTTGTGGATGGAAATTTTTCAATACACTTGAGCAAAATGGTTGTATCATAAATGCTGATGTCTTATACATGCTATAAATTGCAAGTTTATAATATAACAGAAAAGGGTTCATTTTAAAATTGAATTTTGATAAAGTATAAAGTTTTAATATTTTTGACTTTGTCTATATAATTTATTAAGATGCTTACACAGACATGCCTAAGATTATCATTAATTTTAACAAATTAAACAATATATGAGGGACGCTCCAAAAGTAAGGCTTCTTATTTATTTCCACAAATATTACAGCAGATGCAGAGAGTGCAATATAGAGTAAGTTTTCAGCTTTAATTAACACCAGTGGCTATGCATTTTTCCAGTGATGAAGACAACCCTGCACAGAGCTGCTCAGAATGTGGCTTCTCACACATATTGCTGTTGCCATTGCATAAATACAATATTCACCACCTAATTGTGCTCACATCCATTGTTTGTTTTTTGTATAAATATTCAGCAAGTGTCAACAGATAAAATTTTTTCTTAATGAAGAAATTGAATCATACAACTTTTATGTATACATTTTCATGCCAGATGTCATTTTACTAGATTGCTACTCAGTTACTATCTGTAAAAAAAAATTATGGTTTATTCTTGAGAAGGTTCAGCCTTTAATGCCATATCTCCTGCAATGAACATAATAAAATAGGAAGCATTACTTTCAGAGAGAACTTTATATATTGTGTGGATCTTTAGCAGCAGTGATAATTGCTAATCTACTACTGTGGCCACTACTCTCACTACTATGACTGCTCATTGTTATAAATTCTTCTTTCATTCATTATAATTATCATCTGCATTTCTAGAAAAAAATAACAATGTCCCATTTGTATATTCTGAACAATTTAATGTACCATAGTTGTCATTTAGAAAAAAATCATCAATATTTCAAAAATGATTTTGTAATAGAAATAAAATAGTCTTGGTACAGCTCATGGTGTTCTTTACTTCAGGCCAACTCATTGTGCTACTGAGGGCCTGGACTAGAGGTCTATTTTAAATCTCATAATTCCACTTGGAGTGACACATTTTAGTTTCAGTCTGGGTTTGCAGTAGTTGGTTTAAGAAATGTTTGCTTTTTACCACACTTATACCGAAATGTGACATTTTAACTTTAATTGAATTAAAGAAATAATTTATTAATACAATTTTTTTCTAGTCTTTCTTCTTGCAAATATTACAAAGTCTCTTTCAAGAAAGGTAATGTTTTATGTTTAATTTTTAACAGACTTTTCTTTTGAAGATTTTTTTCTTTGATTCTGTTTTTACACTGCAAAATTTATTTAAAAATGCCATTATTTGTCACATAAAGTTGATGTAATATTTTTCTCTATGATATTGTTATTCATAGCAACAAATATATTGATGATAAATTTTAATTTTTTATGAGTAATTTGAGTTTTTTCTTTCTAAAAGGTATTTTTAAAAATATGTTGTATTTTAGTTTAGTTTACCATTTTTAATGGTAAACTAAAATTCAACATACTTTATTTTCATAAAATATGAGCAATATTTATTTTTTTAAATTAATGAAAAAGTAATTTATTATGAATGTTTTTATATAAAGTTAATATCATAATTAAATTCAATAAATTTAATTCAATATTTTTAGATATAAAAAAGGTATATTAAATGCTAATCCTAACACTACTGCTAAACTACTCATTTTTAAGAGTCAGTTTTTTTCCAAGTACTTCTCTAATCATAAAATGTATATTTATGACAAAATAAGTCAACATAAGAATAGTTACTTAATTTCTAAGCAATTAAAATTACTTTTTTTGGTTCCAATATGGTTTTTGTTTCATTAAAATAGTTTTAAAGCGGATGATTAACTCAAAGATTAAAGTGTATCTAACATTTCATACACCCTTATTAATGGGGTTGAAGGTGATCGATCTGAAACTCTGCTTAATTATATATTGCAATAAGACCTTAAAAAAGACAAAAAATATACCAAGATGAAGAGGATTAACTTTTCCAGCCAAATTAATTATACTCTTAATCTCTACTTTTTCTTTGAATTTCTTAAGCCGATGACAGCAGTGAAATACAACAAATCCAAACAAACTAAAATGTACCACCACCAGTGGAACAATGAAATTTGAAATAGCCCTCAGTTGCACTATAGGTTAGCATGAAATAAAGAAAACTATAGTACAGCTTGATTGTTTTCATATATCTATGTATTGCATATAGATATGCATATGATTTTCTTTTAAGAGGATGATACAATCACAGCCAGACCAACCAGTCTTGTCTATTTTGTCTGATATGCAGATTGTTCATGTATGCAGTTAGTCAAAATCCTGTATTGAAACTTTGTTGCTTTCCTTAGGATTTTGAAGGTACATTATCCATGAAGTCTTCAGCTCGAGATGAAGGTGCTGGAAAGATGATAAGTCCTTTGATTGCGGATACCAGCAATGAAGAAAGGTTAATAAGAGCCAATCTGGCTGCTGTTGCTGCTGAAAGGTAATTGATCTCTGCTTCCTTCAATACTTTCCACATAATATTGTGAAAATCTGTGAATTCCACAAAATGCTCATAGCTGTACGAGTCTTTCTTTATAGATTTTAATAATTTGGTTGGTTGTAAAATTATATAATATTAGCTAGTATTACATACATGGTTTGTAAATGGTACAACCTCGTGTATATAAGAATTTATGTTTAACTCTTAAATGTTTTCCTTCATGTGAATCAGAAAAAATATTTGATATTTTCTACTATTATAAATATCAAAATGTGGTTATAAATTAGTAAGAATAAATAAAAATTTTGTTTACATATTTAGAAGTCTTGTTAAATATTCAGGTATCTCTACTATTAAGATTTTTCATTCTGCATTATTTATAAATCTTATTTGCCCCTTTTACTGTATATGGAATCCCATCAAAATATAGTGTTTTATATATTAGTTCTATGTATTTGAAATTGCAGTAGCCTGGTTCTCAATTTCAGTCAAGATTGTTTTAGGTGTTGCTATAGAAGGATATGACTACACAACCAAGAAATTCAAATTCAATTTGCATTGGCAGGACTAACATTTTGCTTTGTGAAAATAGTTACCAACAGAGTGTTAAAGGTTAAATAATTAATGTCAGTAATATGATGAATATATAAATTAAGTATGAACAAACAAACATAGTTGTTTCAAGAATTTAGTAATATGGTAATTAGTAATATTATTAGTTTTATCTTCTTGATATAGCTAAGAGGATACAAAATGGAGGAGGACAAAAATGCATTTTCTCATTAGATTTATTTAAACTGTACAGTGAGACAATTCTAAGAGAACTAAAAGACTTTCCATGATTTATTATTGGTAGACATAATCTTAACAACATGAGATATGTGGATGATACTACATTGATGGCAGACAGAGAAAGCAAACTGAAAGAACTATTAAATAATGTAGTAAAGAAAAGCAAAAAGAAAGGACTAACTATAAGAAGACAGAATGTATGTCATCAGCAAAAGAGACAGCCAAAGGTGTGCGCCATGTATTGAGGATATCAAAAACAAGTAATTGAAGAAATTGAACAATCTGGTTAGTGTAGCAACATAGAATGGAAAATGTGACAGAAATCTGAAGGTACATTGTAATAGTGAAAGTTGCTTTTTTGAAACTAAGTAAAGTATTAAGAGACAGGAAAATGTAATTAGAAACAAGCAAAAGAGTGCTGGACAGCTACATAATATCTAATCTCCTATATGGTGATGAATGCTGAACAATCTCTCAGGTGAAGAAGACACTTGAAGCAACAGAGATGTGATTCTACTGATAAATGCTGTGAATACTATGAATAAAGTATGTGAACAACAAGAAAATTTTGAAAGAGAACTCCAAAGAAAATGATATTTAGAGTCAAAAAATGTGCTAAATATTCTGAGACTCATAATGATGAAAGAAAACATTGAAGAAAATCAAGAGGAATCGGCAAGTAACCTACTAAACAAGCTTGTTGTGAATAGACGGCAGGACAAGGACAAAATGGGATGGTAAATGGGTCAAAAGTTACTTAGAACAACAAAAGCAGATGTTTACATATTAAAAAATTCCAAATTGAATTTACTAGGCGTTGATTGGCTAGAATTATTTGAACTATGGAATTGGCCAATTAATTCATTCTGAGGAAAAATTGATTGTTTGTCAGAGAAAAAGATTACAGCTAAAAGATTTGAATAAACTAAAAAATAAATTCATGACTATTTTCTCAGGGGAATTGGGAAAATGTACAAAGTTAAAGGCATTTTCTAAATTAAAAGAAAATGTGGTACTAGTCTAAAAGAAATATACCTTTTGCTCTGTTAGAGTCTATTAACACTGAACTGGACAGGTTAGAAAAACGCAGTTATTGAAAAAATAGATTACTCATAGACCACATCAGCAGTTTATATTAGAAAGAGAAATAATAAGATTTTTCAACTGGATTGAATGACTGCCTCCTAGCACAGAGGATATATTTACCAAATTAAATGGTGGTGAATTCTTTTCAAAAATTGACTTGTCTGAGGCATATCTTCAAATTGAAGTGGACAAGATTAAATATTTAGGTTACATAATTGACAAAAAAAGGAAGTCCAGATCCCACTCAAGCAAGTGCCATTAAAGATGTGCTTCTCCCCAACAAATTTGGTAACCCTACAATCATTTCTTGCAAATTATAATATTTATGTGCCAGAGATGTACAAATTGAGAGCACCCCTTAATTTACTTAAGAAGGGTATGAAATGGAATTGGTCAGCAAAATGTCAAAAAGCTTCTGAAGGAATTAAAAATTTAATAATTCAGAGTTATCACTGACACATTACGACCCACATCAACAGATAATAGTAGCGTCAGATGCAAGTGAATAGGTGCAGTAATAAGCAATAAATTTGAATGCAGTACAAAGAAAGCAGTCACTCATGCTTCGAGAAGTTTGACAAATACGGAAAAATGCTAGAGTCAAATATAATTTGGTTATAATTTTTGCTGTAAAGAAATTTCACAGGATGATATTAGAAAGAAAATTCATACTGTAAACTGATCATTGTCCATTATTAAGTGTATTTGGCTCTAAGAAAGGTATTCCCACACATACTGCAGACAGACTACAGCGTTGATCTACAATTTTGTTGAACTGTGATTTCAAGATGGAATTTCTATCATCAAAAAAATTTGGACATGCACATGGCTTATCCAGACTGATATAAAAATCTAAAGAAGATTTTGAAGACACTGTGATTGCTTCACTGGAATCTGAAAGCAAAATTAAAAGCTTGGTATATAACACTATTAAAGAATTTCCAATTACGATAGATGATATCAAAATTCATTCAAAAACGGATATATTAATTCAAAAATTATGAATGTTGATAAGCCAAATGAATGAATGGAATGAAATTAAAATTAAACCTGCTAACAATAATATGGCATTTTCTATTTGTGATGGAGTATTTCTGTATGAGGAAAGAATAGTAATTCCAATATTACTACAAAAAATGATTTTAAAACAATTCCACGTATGACATCCAGGAATAGTGAGGAGGAAGTCCTTGATGAGAAGCTACGTGTATTGGCCAAGGTTGGACAAATATATCCAAAATACAGATAGAAAATGTAATGGTTGTAATTCGGTGGCAAAATCACTACCTAAAAATTATCAGGCATGTCCAAGCACTGATAAACTGTGGGCAAGACTACATATGGACTTTGCTGGACCACTAAATGGTTAATACTATTTAATTGTGGTTGACAGTTTCACAAAATGACCTGAGATATTGAAGTGTAAACAACCTACTACTGCAATAATGATTAAATTCTTGCACAAACTTTTTGCAAGTTTTAGAGCACCTGACAGCATGGTATCTGATAATGGAACTCATTTTACTTCTTGTGAGTTTAAAAATTTCTGCAAAAGTTATGCGATTAAACATTTGACTATGCCAATTTATCATCTGAGGTTTAATGGTCAAGTGGAACAGTTTGTTGGCACCTTCAAGCATTAAGAAAAGCTAAAGGCTTGGAAGCTGAAGAAACAGCACTATAAGAATTTCTGAGCATGTATCGAATGACATCAAATGCAAATATCACTGCAAAAACATCACCAGCAGAGCTCATGTTTGCTTGAAAAGTTAGATCCATTTTTGACAAATTACTGCCAGGGAATAAGAAGAAATTTCAAACTACCAGATCATTTAAGATAGGAGATAAAGTTTTCTTTAAAAGCTTTCAGGCCAGATAGGAAAATTGGCAGGAAAGAAAAATTATTCAGTACCTTAGTAGTATGATGTACATTGTTGAAAGTGGACAATTTCGTCATAAGAGACATAGTAATCAATTGAGATCTATTTAGATCTATCTATCCACAAAATAAGCAACCAGTACAATTTAATTTACTGATGGACATATTTTATGATACTTTTGAAGTATCTATTCCTAAAACTGAAATTACAATACAATGTCAATGTCAGGGTAAGCAAAAACATAATCTGACTGAAACTTTGGAAGTGGACCCTTGTTGGAAAAAGTATCAACTAAGGAAAGTGCATATCTAAAAAAAGAAGTGTTGCGGAAATGAACACATCTCTCCAGAAGAGGACTTGGACTCATGCAAATATATAAATATGAACATCGAGAATTGTCAGTAGAAGGAGTAAACAAGTAGAGAATTAGAGATCTAGCTTATTTGCTTACTACTGATTTCAGCAAGACTACGTCGACACCAAGCAACATGCTACTTCTTGATTGTGTTATCTTCATTCAGTGCAATGAAGACATAACAAAAATATTTATAGAAAAGGCACAGAGAAGCTACGTTACAATGGTGTGAAAGTGACTGAAGCCAAGATGCCAGGTAAAGGGACAATGTTGGCATTAAGTACTTTGCAGCCTTTATTTTACTGTACTATTGCTTACTTGTAAAATCTGTAATAATTTTGTTAAACCTATTAGAATTAGTTTAGGAACACTTTGAGTAATCATAGAATAACACAGTAAATCCAAAGTATTTAAGCAAGTTTTACTTACAATAAGTCAGCATTAAAATAATTTATCAATTTTTAAAGTAAAAAATATGGTTTGCAATTGCAAATTATTATCCTACTTGAATGCAGTTTTTAAAGTTCAAAATAGAGACAAAATAAGAGTTCAAGATAGAAACAAAAAAGCTTATAGAAATTATTACAGTATATCCAATGAAAGCAGAAGGGCCAAAGTTTCCATCAAGTTCTGATATGTAGTAAACAAAAAGAAGAAAGTGACGAGAGGGGGGTCAGCAAGTGCAGTGCACCGTTCGTCGGCAGACCAGCTGTTCTTCCTTCGTCATCGGTCACCTCAAGGAAAGGGATTGCGAGACTCCCTTTCTCAGCTGCTACACTAGGCAGTCATGAAACAGACACCAACTCAATTGCGCCTACTTCGACTTCCTCTTTGTTCGTCAGTCAATTCGTACATCCAACTCTATTGCACGAAGTCCGCCGAATGACTCGAACCTTATGAGTCATGCTGTTGGCATCTCGCTTTTTATGCCTGTCTGATACGGCAGAAATTTGCATGTGTGCGAATATCGTCTCATTTTGGATGAGATTGGTGCGCATAAATTGTGTCTTCGATAGTGGCCATATTTCTTTTTCTTGTTACTTTGCAGGTAAGACACGTTCACACTCATTTTGAACTTCGAGGTAAGTCATGTCTTTCTCCACGTGATACTTGTTTACCATTTCATACGTTTTTTTAATTACAGAAGAGCAAATTTGGAAGCTTCCAAGCTTGAGATGGAAGAGGAGGAAGAAAAACTAGAAGCAAAGAAAAAACAGTCAATTCAAGGATTACAACAGAAAATGGATGAAGAACTAAGAAAAACTGAAATGGAAATGAGACAGGTTTATGTTCTGTTTAGTTATGTCTTTAATTATTTCATTGAGAAATAGAAAATATCCATTATTTTAACCCACTTTTTTAAGTTATATATACTCAACAGTCACTTGATTAGGTAAACTCTTTTAGTACAAACTTGGACCCCCTTTTGCCTTTAGAACCACCTTGATTTTTCTTGGTATTGATTTGACAATGTTATGGAAGCACTCTTTCAAAATTAGTGCCCATACTCTTATTATAGCATTACAATTGTTCTAGATTATTTGGTTACACATCCAGTACTTGAAACTCCTTTTTCCACCCCATGCCAAATGTGCTCAATTGGATTGACTAGTGACTATGGAGGCCATTTTAACAAAGAAAACTCATTGTTGTGTTCCATAAACCAGTCTGACACTATTTTTTTTTTTTATTTGTGACATGGTGCATTGTCCTGCTGGAAGTTTGCTTGCCACTGTAATAAGGGTTCAGCTTCTAATTCAAATACACAACAACAAACACTTTCAAATGTTCCTTTTTTTTCTGTTCCTACTGCAGAACAAAGAACGTAGACTGGCAGAGTTGAAGAAAGAGATCGAGAAAGAAGAAGAGGAAGAAATTGAAAAATTAAAGAAAGAAAAAGAACAACACATTAAGTAAGTTTATATCAATGTTTTTGTGTATCTGCATACTTATATATAATTATTACATTAGACATGTATTTTATCTCTTTATAAAGATGCACTTAGCATTTTCCTATGAACATCTCATTGATAGTTCACAGACATTTATTTTAATCATAAATATTTATTTTTAAGTTAAATTTTCAAAAAAATGATTTTTCCTTAATTTCTTTCAGTTGTTCTGATGATCTTATTGAATGAAACATTGGTAACAGAATAATAAAAATGTAGACATCCTATTGGTTTCCATATATTCCATCTTACATACTTTGTCTGGATATTTCATATCAGTCATTTTATTATGTAGACACATTCATACAAAATGTAGATGTTGATTAAACTTATTTTACAGGGAGACTATGGCAAGGAACCAGCACTTTAGTAATGGTCTGCCAAACTCGTTAATCATCATCTTATAGCAGTTCCTTCTCTGTGAATGTATTATACATACACACACACACACATGGTGGCAGTTACATCCATACCAGTTCTCATACAATCACGAAATTTAAGCAACATTGATCCTGGTCAGTACACAGATGGGTGACCGGTTGGGACTACAAGGTTATGTAAACTTGATATGCAAGCGGTATAATGGATAATGGCTTGAAATTTACTGGTGACTATGGAGTCAATTAAATTTAAATTTAACCATATAAATTCCTGTCAGGTTTGTTATATTCACTTATGTACAAATATCTTTGGGAAAGGTATAAATACACCTCTTCTCCACCCAGCTATGGGTTAATTAGTCGGACTTGTATCAGTAAAATGATTATTATCTCCAGAAACTTCTTAAAATCTAAAAATATTTTCTGGCTTTAAATAAGCTACAAAGGGTTGATAAGCCATAAAAAAATCAATCAATCACACATGCCAACAGGAAATAATAAAAAGCAACATACAAAAAAAACAATGTTGATTTTAACTTTGTTACAATATGTACATGCGAAGGACGAGTAGATATTCTGGTAAATGTTTCAAAGCCTTGAGCCAACATGTGACATGGTAACAGTTTACTGTCTGCATAGTTTTAGATGGTGAAACATGCTGCAATAAGGTCCAGTGTTCTTAAAGAGCTCAGTGCAAACAGGTGTAATATCACAAATATGCACATATACTCCTTTGTTCAATTTAAGCTGCTGGACGACGACCCTTCAAGGGACTGGGTGGTTATTTCACAGAATTGCTGCACATATTAGTAGTACTTCAACGTTGGCAGCAGTAGTCAAATGAACATTCCTACCAGATTCTGTATTAGTAAAGATGCTCCCAAAGATTGGCACATTGTAAGGGCAGCAATAGCAAACTGCATATGGATCACAGCTCAGTGCAAATGTGGCTCCAAGAATATCAATGCATATCATTTGGAATTATTTACTTGCAACAGGACCGTGGGTATGGATGTCTCTAACCAGGCACCCACATATGCCACAGTACTGTCATGCATGACTCCATTGATGTCATGAGAGTGTCACCTGGGGGACTGAATGACACTTTGAAGTATTCAGTGATGAGAGAGGGTTTTGCCTTCATACAAGTGATGGTAGTTAGTGTTTGCAACATAAACCTAAGAAGCAATATCTTCCAGAGTCTATTCACCCTGATGTAGAGTGCCATAAAGTACAACTTTCACTTGTCTTTGGTGTTTGTCAAAGGAATGTTATACAGTATGATCTATATCCAGAAGATTGTTCAACATGTCCATCTTCAGTATGCTGTTTCAGAAGAATAATGCCTACCTGCATTATGCCTGTGCTACTCAATATGCTGTGCAAGATATTTCACAACTTCCCTGGCAGGCCATACCTGTCCCCCATTGAACATATATGGGTTTTATGATTGATTCATTAATTAGGTTTTTACAGCTTATCAACATTTCGCATGTTACTTAAAACCAGAAAATATTTTTAGATTGTAAGAATCCTTTTGAGATGATAATGATTTACTAGTATACATCCTACTAATTGACCCATAGCTGGAGTGGAGAAGCGGTGGATTCATACCTTTCCAAAGGATAATAATGTGTAAGTAAATATAACGTACCTGACTGGATTTGGAACTTGACTCACCAATTTCAAATTCAAAACTGTTATTCATTACACCACCAGCACACCCAAGCTTACAACAGCTGGTAATCACAAGTGGTTACCCATCTAGGTACTTATCAGGCTTGACATTGCTTAACTCCAAGGATTGTACTAGAACTGGTATTTCAACATGATGAACATATATGGGAAATGATGGCACAACACCTGACTCTGCCAGTTAGCCTACCTACAATTCTTGCTGCATTGCATCCACCGGTGTGGAATATTGTATCACAAGATAGTTTTCATTATCTGTACAACCATGTGCCTGCAAGAATACAGACTATGTTCACATTCAAAGACAATATAGAGCATATTTATATGATGTATGAGTACTGTTGATATACCTCTTTGTTACCTGTAGGCATATTTAGTTGTATACATGATGATTTATTGTAATTACCTGCATGTATTACCTGCATATTTAATCTTGAGTAAATTGAAATATATATTCAAGATGTTGCAATTTTATTTTCCAACATTGTATCTGTGTGTGTGCTTCGTTAAATATGATGGACATTTTTGTAAGGTTTTATTTAGGTTTTCTAATGTCCTTACAATTTTACTTTTGTAAAAGTTAAGTGTGTGTGGAGGAAATGTTCATTGCCCTGACCACTTTTGGCTAATATTTTAAACCATTTTCAAGTATATTTGTGTTCTTTCCTATACTGTATTGTATGAGAGTGGTTATAATTTCATATTTAGTGGAGTTTTTGTTTAGTTTCTAAACACAGCAACAGTACATTGGTTATGTTAAAAAAATATTTTTTTAGAGTAGGTCTAATTAAAAGCAATAGATCCCACAAAATAACACTAAGAATGAAATTACTGCTACTCACACAAGACAGTATAGTGCAACAACACAAATATACAGTCTTTGTTAACAAAAAAATTATTTTAAAAAATCCTTGGAAATAGCTAAAGAAATAGATGAAAGCAGTCAGAACAATAAACACTATAGACAATTCCTCCACACACTGAGCCTGTATTTTTTTTTGTACACATCAGTGGTCACCAAAATGTTGTGGGGGTTCACTAACATCATAGCAGCAGCAGAAATTAAGTCTCATGTTCATGGAGATAAAAACATACTTGACAGGAAATAAAACGTACAGAAATAACAGGAAATGCATGGTAAATTGTTTGTTAATTTCATACAATTTATTTATATTTTTTGTGTGTATTGGTGTATATATTTTTAGGTTACAATTGTTTTATGGTACATGTGATAAAAGGGAGAATTTACTCCATCGTATTACAAGTCATATCACAGAGAGAAGTTACACATGTGTTGCCTGTGCCAAGTTTCATGGCAAAGAGATTGAATTTAATGTTTTTTTTTATTGGGAGAGTTATTATTTTTAATTTTTATTTAATTTATTTTAAACAAAGTTTAAATGTTATTGTTTTATTTTATTTATAATTTTCATTATTATTATTTTATATTTATTTATAATAATAATGTCCCTATAAGCCTTCAAAAAAGTAATATAGTAAAGACACTAGAAAAACTGAATAAAAAACTTTGAAAAATATTCTTTATCCATCATATTCAATGAAACATGCATTAAAGAAGGATTTCTGCCCATTTATATATATATATATATATATATATATATATATATATATATATATATATATATATATATTTTTGAATAAAAAATAGACCACGTTAAGATTCCATGTAATAAGCTATTTCACTATAACCCCTTTAACAGGGTTCTGGATCATCAGACTTTACTTCCAAAAGCTGAAATGAAAAATGAAAAAAGAGATTCACACGTTTTTTGACAGACCTCATCAAGTATACGTAAAATTAACGAAGTGAGGAAGTGAGGGGAGAGAGGATATGAGTGTGTCATGTGTATCATTTCAATTTCCTATTTTAACCCCAGTGTGTCGGCTAGATGTTGCTCAAATTTAACTTGGCGTCTCGTCTCTAGCTATAAGACCGACATTAAAGGAAGAAGCTACAACCCCAATCAATTACGACAGGTTTCATTCAAATTCTTAGACGCTGTTAATTTGCGTTACTTTAACGTGCATATTTGGGAGGTTATGGTTTGATAAATTTCTAAATGAACAAAAATCAAAAACAATCACGAGTTTACTTAATGAACAAAAATCAAATGAATAGATGTCAACCTAACAAGCAATAAGATAAAAGTTTTAGTAGAATAAAAAAGATTACTAAATATAAAATGGATTACTCTTTCAATGTACTGTCTATGAATTTTTCCAATCGACTGTTTCATAGAAAATACCCAAAACTCCACCGAATTTCAAATTAATTTCTTTGTAGATTGTTTAGACATTTAGAAATTTATCAAACCTTAACCTCCCAAATATGCATGTTAAAGTAACGCAAATTAACAGCGTCTAAGAATTTGAATGAAACCTGTCGTGTAATTGATTGGGGTTGTTGTAGCTTCTTCCTTTAATGTCGGTCTTATAGCTAGAGGCAAGACGCGTTAAATTTGAGCAACATCTAGCCGACACACTGGGGTTAAAAATAGGAAATTGAAATGATACACATGACACACTCATATCCTCTCTCCCACCTCACTTCATTAATTTTACGTATACTTGATGAGGGCCGTCAAAAACGTGTGAATCTCTTTTCATTTTTCATTTCAGCTTTTGGAAGTAAAGTCTGATGATCCAGAACCCTGTTAAAGGGGTTATGGTGAAATAGCTTATTACATGGAATCTTAACGTGTTCTGTTTTTTATTCAAACATATCTGCTCTGAATTTTATATTGAGCTCTCTGGATATCATCCTCCTCGGGTCTACCCATACGGATTACCTAAGTTTGCATAAACTACATATATATATATATATATATAATATTATTTACTGTGTTCTTGTTTATGTGATTGTCAGAGATGAACTTGATGCCAGCTTGGACAAGATTCGTGAGGAAATCTCAAGACTTCATCAAGAAGATCAAAGCAGTTTGGAAAAAGAAAAAGAAAGCTTATTGGAAGATTTAAAAGAGAAAGTAATGATTGTTTACTATTTAACCTTGAGAGTTTAAGGAGATTTTTGTTTGCAATTTCACAAAGGCATTATAAAATGAGAGCTCAGTAATCCTTTATTCTTATGATGCTCTCATAATAAAATTTTCTTGGATAAGTATATAGTGTTTTGATTTTTGCATTATGGATCAGTGTGTACTTGTAATGAAGTATCAGCATCCATTACAAATAAGAACATGAGATCTGAATCTATCATATGTAACATTGCATTTTAATCAACTTCTGACTTCATCAATTACTGTCAGCCAGAGTATATGTTGGTGTGGGTCCCTCATCTAAAGCATGGACCTTACATTCAGATGTATGATATTTGAGAGATTGTCTTTTACTGTTAGAGTAGGTGTTTATATATCTATCTCTGTCATTTGGTCCTTTCTTGTGTGTGCATCCCAGATACAGCTGGGCCAGTTGTGGGTCCTCGCTTGGTGGCCAGGAGAACACCTCGTGTCAACCCTATTCCTGGCTTCTTTTATGCCACACCAGGTGCAAATAGAAAGTCTTTAACATCTTCAAATGGAATTAATCACTGAACTACAGTGTAAAACTATTTGTCTATATTTCTGAGATGAGGTATTGTAACTATTTACATTGATCAGACTGTTTTCCTCATCTGTTTCCTCATCCCCATATTCACAATGTTTCGGCCATTGTACACTTTGGCCTCCTTCAGGTGATATTAATTGGAATTTTGAACCAAACCAATCTACCTTCATGGACTAAATAAAGCATTGTTTGAAATTCTAACTAATATCACCTGAAGGAGGCTGGACTGTACAACAGCCATAATATTGTGAATATGACAATAAAGATGAAGACAGCAGTTCAAACAATGTAAATAGTGTAAAACTAGTTGTTGTCCACTTTTCCAAGAAAGTGAAGATCCTTTCTCCTAATTTATCTTATGATAATTGCTCAGAAAACCCTGTCTTTTGCCTATTTTCAACTATGCTGAGACCACAACACTTAACCAAAATAACATTGATAGTATTCTTTATCTCGTGGTGGTCTTCTCCACTACTTTACATAACAAAAAAGCCTTTTCACCTGGGGCCAGAAGGATGTGAAATTGATGGGTATTACTCAAACTTAGTGGATTATACTGGCAAGCCCTTGGTTAACTCCAGGTTCAAATCTCCAGCTCACCCTGTGCTGATTATTTTCCAAATTTCAAAACCTATTGTGTCACAATAGTAAGTTATGCAAAATACTGTTTGAGACACAAGAACGTAAAAAAGAAAAAAAAAAAAACTGTTCAATAAATTGAAGGAGAATATTTAACATTTATATGTCAATATAAACATATACATATTGTAGGTGAAGAAGGCTCTCCAAGAGGAAGAGGAAAGATTGGCTAATGAGAAACAAATGCAGTTTGAAAAAATTTCTGCTGATTATCATGATGAATTGGAGCAAATGAAAATGGAATTACAAGAAGAACATGAAGACAAAATGGAATCAGTAAGAAATGAACTGATGGCCAAACATGAAATGGTAAAACATTGTCTGCATAAAAACTCGTTTCTTTATTAGAAATATGAAAAAAATATATATATTATTTCCACATTCCTCCATTTTTATATATAGTTTAATGAAAAGTATGAAAAAGTAATTTTATTTTATTATAATTCTTGTCTTTATTTTGTTCATTTACTTCAAGACCTTGTAATTGCTAATGGCTGATGTTAAGGAATCTTAACAAAGACCATCTTTGCCTTGCTTGATATTCATTTTTCTATAAGCAAAATTCTTTTTTGTTTTTTATTTGATCCATAAATATTCAGCTTTACACATCCTGGTATTGCAAATATTCTGGATAAATAAATATAGAAAAAAAACAAAAGAAAATGGTGTGCAACATTTTAGGATATGTGTTAGCGTTTGTGTGCAAAAAACACTATTTCTAATCAAATTCTCATAGTTTTACTTTTTTAATTTGTTGTTTTTCATTTTTACCTTTTTGATAGGAGCTATCTGAGCTTAAAAAATCCCAAGAAAAATTACATGAAGAAAACATGAAATTTCAACAAAGAGAAATGGAGTCATCCAAACAGAGACAACGAGCAATGGAAGACCTTGAGAAAGGAGTGAGTAAATTTTTCTCTTTTCAATCATAAACCATTCAGTATTTATTATGATTAACATTAGTTACTTCCAACAATTTGCTAAAAAAAGAGCATACCATGATGAAAAAAGGCCCCAGATATGATAAAAACAAAGTTTTATTGTCAAAATTTTTGTTATTATTCAGAAGAAAAACCAAAGTATTTTTTGATTATTTTATTAAATTTTTTAACCCTTTCTAGCACATTCAAAATTTTGGTTAAATATCTTGTTCTTCTTGTGTCAGTGGTTGGGCCAAAGATTAGTATTAGGAAATTTAGCATCTTTTTTGCAGTTAAAAATCAATTATATGTTGCCATATTACTGGAAGTTATTCAGTCTTGTTTCAATGGATTTTATAGAAATGAAACCTCTTCACAAGTTGACTAAATTACATCTAACAGAATTGCTCCCTTAATTTTCTATTTCAATCACTTTTCGGTGATTATATGCTGTTTACCATGGCCCAGCTATTAATGTACATGTAAAATCAGCAATAGCAAAGCTGATTATTTGTCATATCTCTATATTTGTGGGTTTTTGTTCCATATTTCTGTTATCTCATCTTGACTTCCATATTTACATAAACCCAACAGTTGGATGATGTTCTTAAGCAACGCCGTGAAGACCTCAGACAACAGCATCAAAGGGAAATGGAAGAAATTAAGGCTGAATATAATAGAATTATAGAAAGGATGAAGGAAGACTTCAAAGAACAGGTGAAAGTTTGTTTTCTTTTCATTTTTACACATTAAATACAATTAGAGTAAAATTTTAGACTACCACTCTGATCATTTTAAAAACATTTGTTATTACAAATTTTGGTTTGTATTTCTTCAGTTTTTAAGAGTTCATTTGGTATGAATTGCAATAGTCATATGAACGAGTTTATAATTTTATTTAACAGAAAATATGTCTTTTGCTATGTCAACTATGTCAGATTTTATGATGCAAGTAAAGGGTAGTATAAATATGTATTTATAAATAAATCCAAAAGATATACAACTTAGAAACATATATTTGATTAACACAGCATACCTGAATAAATTATTTTATTTTACCATATATATTTGTGTATAATGTAAGTTTTTATGATCAGTTTTGTAAGCAAACGTTAGGGGGTTGCACTATACACAGGTAATGTTTTTTGAAGAGGTTAAAAATCATGCATTTTTGGTGGCCAGTTGTATTATGTACAGGTAAATTTTTGTTTGGAGGGGGATTAAAATTCATGCAAAAAACTCAAGGGTTGCACTATACATGATGTCGTCTTATACACAAGTATACATGATATGCGTTAATCTGGGCTCCGTTGACCTTATAATCATCACCAGTCTTTCCTGCATTGAATTTGTTAAATTTTCTCATCTTTTGACTTTAACATTACTTGCAGAATTTTTCATTGTTTGATATTCACATATTGATCTCTTCTAATGATGAATCACAAGTTTTTTATTGGATTAGTATATGGAAAGATTAGAGGATATTCTGTTAATTTGATGTCTTTGAAATTGGTTTCTGGCAAGATGGGCAATAGTTAGCTTTGCAAAATGTGAAGGAGCATTGTCTTGCACAAATATACTCTTTAACTTAAAGTGTCTTGATTGTGAACTATACACCTCTGAAAACATATTGCCCAATAACTTATAATAATTCTCTGCATTTATCTTGACACCATCATCAACTTTGAAGGGATATGTAATTTTATTGCTTATATTTCTATCCCCAAACATTACTCCATCTCTCTGTGGTCTTCTAAGTTGTGTTAGTTGACTATTTCCATAGAGGACCCAACCTATAGCCCAGCCACCGGCTCCATTCAATCTACATTCATTGCTAAAAATGACTTGAAAAATCTGTGTTCATGTACTTCTTCATCCAGCATATGTTTTTCTTTGTAATGTTTACTTAAAATTGGTAGTTTGGTGGCTTTCATGTCTTTAGTCAATCTTCATAACATTCTGCATTTTTTCTCTGTTTACATTTGCAACCCCAGCTTCTTCAAATGTTTTCTTGTTTATTATTATCCTTTTATATTTTTCTCAAATCTCTTGTGACAATCTTAAATCCAGTTATTTTTTTTCTTATTTTTAATTTTTATTCATATGTGTTTTTTCAAAAGAAGAAATGATTACATTGTTACAAGAAAGTAGCATTCATGTTTATGTTGAAAAATTGTTATACTTTTCATAATTGCCCAAAAAGTAAAGTTTTGTTTATGGACCTATACACACACACACACGCACATATATATATATATATATATATATATATATATATATATATATAGCTTGTGTTTTAAATTTTTTTTAAAATATTTTAGATATTTTTCTAAGTTATTACAAAGAATTGTCTATCAACTTGATATATCAAATTCTCTACAGACATGCAAATGGATAATATTCTTTCTTATTAATAAAAACTGCTCAGAAATAGTTGCAGTTATTTGTTATTTTGATTATTAAAAAAATACATTAGCATAAGTGACAGTTTGTTTTTGCATAATTTTTAATAATTTGCATATTTTTGGTTCTTAGGAAGGAATGCAAAAGAAATCATTGGAGGAGATGCTGTCAGTTGAATTAAAAAGTATGAAAAAAGAACACACAAAACAAATTGAAAACCTAACACAGGAGTTAGCAACTGAGAAAAGCATAACGCAAGCAAAGCTAGAACGAGAGGTAAAAACTTTGATTTTATACAAAGGAAATTTTTTGTTACTTCTAGAGTTATTTATTTACTCTAAAACCTTTTCAATTTTTAAATAGCTTAAAATATCCATGTTCCTTACAGTTTTCTTTACCATCTTTTCTCAACACTTTGTTTCTTAATATTAAGAGTATTTGACTGGATGTCATCAATTTTATAATTCAGTTTCTGAAAACTATTTGATAAACCTTAACTTGAAAACATCAGTGGACAGCAGGGAGTTAGTTGTAGACATCAACTAACTTCTTTCAGGATATTAAGTAATTCATTGATTTTTAGTAGTAATAACCAACAGTGAAAAATGGTCTTTTCAACTACACTATTTTTAGCAACCATACAGATCAAGATAAGGAATTGTTAGTTTTTACTGCTAATATTCCAATATCTTTCCAATTATTTATGAGTTAGCATAATGTTCCTTAATTCATTGTACATAATATTTTAAAAATAACAAGAGATGTTATGTGACCTGATCTAAAATAATTTATCATTTAAGCCTGAAGGAAGATAAGTTTTGTATGTTCATTTAAAATGTGATTGCAACAACTATTTCTGTGTTTAATTAGTGCTTTTATAATTTAATTGAAAATCAAAATTACAAAATGCCTGTGTGTCATGATATAGCTAAAACTAACACTGGCTGCTCTAGTGCCATAGTCTTGTATCAGACAAAGTTAAGAAATTAAAATATCCCAGACTCTGCTGAAAAAAAACCTGAAAGTATTGAAACATCTTGACGCAATGAATCTGTTATAATTGAAATAGTTTATCACTTTTACCATTTAAAATGTTTTTACTAACTAAAATGATATACATACAAGTATAATATTTATAGAAATTATTTTTTTTACTCTTGATTCATCCTGCCTACTATGCTGACTTTTGTGGTCCTACCAAGGATTGAACTCAATATCCTTGGCTAACAAATTTCTAAAGATATTAGGCTCCTACTCCTCAGCTTAATGGATATGTTCTAAGCAGTAGCAGGCTTGTCTCCCTTCCTTTCAAAGTGTATTTAGCCTTTAGGCATTATTTAAGTTTATTGAAATTTCTCCTCAGTGAACATTTTTCTGGATCTGACGTCTGATACACTGGTGGAAGCAAATGGGGTTCAATTGAGAGTTTTTTGTATTGTCTCGCTCCATTTGTCAAGGTTGTCCACTTTCGCCTTTGCTGTACGTTCTTGTGTTGAAGTCTTTCCTTCACAAGTTAAAGACTAAAAATCTCCAAACTGTGTTTGCTGTGGTAAGTTTGTCATGCCTTCTTTCACTGCAGGGTCATAGTTCCATTGTGCAAGTTTATTGAAGACATCATAATTCACCTGCTGTGCAGAAAGTTCTTTGTCCTCAAGGCCAGTTCTGTTTATGGCAATGTAGTACGGTTGTTAACTAAGGCTGAGCACTATGTGTGCTTTTGCTTGCTAGGTATTATGTGAGTTGTGATATGGATGACACGAGTATATATATTATATTTCAGGTGAATAGCCAAAGCTAAGTGAATTTTGACTTTCCAGCTCAGACAGATAATACATTAACTTTCCATACAGAAATGTATAGGACACACCTTTCCATGCATTACCTTACATTAATGTTTTCATGTATAAATTATAATTTATAATTAAATCTTGTTAATTTGTATTGAGGTTGGTTGTTCATCATTTTTGGATGTTTCTTCTCATTCATGTATTTGAACCTGTAAAGAATCCTTCCATTATGAAGTGATAAACTTGGTCATCTCCCTTGACAACAAGCTGCATTTTTTATCTTTTCTTTTTTTTTAATTTTATGCTGTAGTAATTGTCCATGACACCAGTTAACTGATTTTTCTGCCACAATTAAGTATTGTGGAGGGTTTTATTAGTAACACTATTTTGTTTAGTTTCTTGTATATAAATTGTATTCATTGAAGTTTCATTTTTAAATGTTCTTATTTTATTCCCCCAACTCCTGACAAATTGTACCTATGGGAACTAGTTAGAACTATATAGAGACTTTGAGGTATTAGGGTGGCTGTAGTAAGAATGGTAAGTCAGAATGTGTTATTTTGGTGTAAAGAAATACTGTGGTATGTTTGGGTCAGTAATTGTTGCTAGCTAAGTTTAAGATAAGACAGATTGAAGACCCACCTTCCCCTCTCTCCCCTTTTGGCCCTGTGCCACATTTTTGTATTACACAAAATAAATATTACATTTTTCTGGTCAAGTGCTGTCACTCAGTTTATTGAGCAAGATCCTATTTTAACACATCCTAACTTGTGCATGTGGATTTGATTTATTAATGAGAGCAGCAAGTTACTATACCAAAGTGTTGTGTCGTGGCACAATAGTAAAAATAAGAAAATCAAGTCAAAGTTGGGTTAAGGAACAAGTGTATTTAACATCACAGATACAAAGGTAGGAAACGGGTACTACTCAGTTAGGCAGTGTAGTACTGTCGCTGCTACTTCGGGTAGGTACTACTGACACTATATATATAGTGAGAACCGGTGTAATTCCCTTGTGTTAGAGGCGGTGTAACACCCCGCCTTTGAAAATATCCCGTCTGGGAATTAATAACGTTTTTGTTTTGGGTTCACCTAATCAACTCCGTTGATTTCCTTTTTTTTCTTTCTGACCTCCTATTCTCAGGAGCTGTCTCTGGTATGGGAACCTGAAAAGTATCAAACACTGTGTCCATGATGTCCTCCTCAGGCGATCTGGTCACCTCACTGTTCAGTATCTTTTCCGGATTTGGTTAGTGTGACGTTTGTGCACGAAATCTGGTCCCTTAATCATATAGACCATGTTGCCTATTTGTTTCTCAATAGTGCCGGACTCCCAAAAGGTCCTATTATTTCTATGAATCTTGTAGAAAACTCTTTCGCCAACTTTATACCGTTTTTTTTGTTATCGGTTTTTGAGGTTTGGCCTATCCTGGTTTGGTAACAACTTGTGGAAAATTGATCTAACCTTGCGTCGAACATGACCTCAGCAGGTGTCTTGACGTTTCGATGTTTGCATTCGGAGTGACCCTGTAAACTTGTAAGAACTGTTGGATTGACTTATCCGTCGGTGATCCACTAGCCTTTCTCAGGGCTCTCTTGAACGTATCCACGAATCTCTCCGCTTGCCCATTGCTTCTTGGGTGGTATGGCGGAATGGTTATATGCTTGATTAGATAATCCTCGAGAGAGATGTTTAAATTCGGTAGAGCGTGAATTGCGTTCCATTGTCTGTGACAATGCAGTCTACAACTCAAACCTAGCGAATAGTTCATACAGGAAGTTAATAGCTGCCTCGGATGTGGGGTTCTTGCACTTCAGTACTTCGGCCACTTAGATAGACTGTCTATAACAATGAGATAGTGGAAACCATCTAACGGTCCAGCAAAATCCAAGTGAATTCTCGACCAAGGTCGGTCGGTTTTGCCCACGATCGAATTGAGTCGGAGGAGCTTTCATAGCTAATCGCATCCTCTACACTCCCTGACTTTTCTTCTATATCCTTATCCATGTTTGGCCAGAAAACGAAAAGAGCGCATAAGGCTTTTTTCATTCTTGATATGCCTGGATGTCCTACATGGAATTCCTTGAGCATTCTTTTCTGTAATGTCGTAGGAATTCGACCCTGTCGCTATATAACAGGGCGTTATCACAAATTGAATAAATTTCCTCATCCAGTTGGTTACTGTTGATTTTTTTTTTTCGTGCTTATAATAAATTCGTCCACCTCTGCTTTACTCTTAATCTCATCAAGCGTTACTGGAAGTTCTCTTATCGTGTCACATAAAGTATTTTTTACTTTAACTTCCGCTTGAATGGCTGCTATTACCATATCCTCCAATGGTTCTGTGTGCTTAGGTATTAACCTTGATAAGCCATCTGCATGACCAAGTTTTTTAGATGGTACATACTCCATTTGAAAATTATAATTCAGAAGAATGGTACCCTATCTTTGGAGTCTATTCGCCATATGTTGTGGTAGTCCCTTTTTCGATCCAAAAATCGTTAGTAAAGGTTTGTGATCTGTTTGTAACAGAAATTGTCTACCGTGCAAGAAACGATGAAATTTCTTTACTGCGAATATAATGCTTAGCGCCTCTTTCTCGACTTTGCGAGTAGTTCTTTTCGCTGGTAAAAGTGAGCGGGATGCATGGGCTATGGGTTTTACTTTTCCATCATCCATTTTGTGTAGTATGCATGCTCCTATGCCATAGGCACTGGCATCGCTTGCAACTATAATATCACGCTTGGGATTATAATGTGCCAGAAACAAGTCAGACGTTAATATATCTTTAATTTCCTGAAATGCTTCTTCGCACTTTTGCGTCCAGACCCATTTTTGGTTCTTCCTTAACAATTCATTTAAGGGTGATCTTAGTTTATGCATATTTGGCACGAATACATTGTAATAATTTGCCAACCCTAAGAAACTTTGTAGAGACATAATATTTTCTGGAGCAGGCATGTCCCTTATTTTTCGATCTATCTGGATCCGGCCTTCTTCCATGTTCATCGATAATTTGCCCCAAGTATTTTATTTTTTCCATGAAAAAGGTACATTTTTCCTGTTTCAGTTTAAATCCATAATCCTGAATTCTTTTGAATACTTGGTTTACATGAGCTTTGTGTTGTTCTTTGCTAGCCCTGTTCATTAACACATTGTCCAGGTACCCTACTGCGAAGTCCAGCCCACTTAACATCATGTCCATTGTTTGTTGAAAAATCGCAGGGGCGACTTTGACCCCAAAAGGAAGTCTGTTAAACTTGTATAATCCCTTATGGGTATTGATGCATAGCAGCTTTGAACACACCTGATCGACTGGGATTTGTAAATATGCGTCACTGAGGTCGATTTTAGAAAAATATTTCCCTCCACTCAGTTTCGCGAATATTTCTTCAGGGCTCGGAAGGGGATAATGGTGATCCTTTAATGCATTGTTTAAACCTGTTGAGAAATCGGCACAAACCCTAATCTCCTTGCTCTTCTTTTTGATGTAAACTGTTGGCGCAGCCCACTCAATGTGATCAATTTTTTCAAGGACACCCATGTTTTCGAGTCTTTCTAATTCACCATCTATTTGT
Organism: Acanthosepion pharaonis; assembly: GCA_903632075.3. Classification (NCBI taxonomy): domain Eukaryota; kingdom Metazoa; phylum Mollusca; class Cephalopoda; order Sepiida; family Sepiidae; genus Acanthosepion; species Acanthosepion pharaonis. Next base: position 614,329 of record CAHIKZ030005585.1, read on the forward strand.
TTTTATAGCGTATGGAACCTTTCTTTTCTTTTGAACACTGGCTGTTCATTTTCTTTGACTTCAAATTTTGCCACTGCTTTTGTACACCTTCAAGACCGCCTGTAAATACGTCTGGAAAATTCTCTTTTAACTCCCTCTTAAGTTTTTCTGCCTCCACATTCGAATCCTCAACTTTTTGACAAAAAGAGCTTAAAGGCAGATCCCATAGTCTAAATTTTTCGAACAGATCAGTTCCAAAGAGGTTATTTGATTTTCGCATGACAAAAATTTTCGCTTTTTCGGTCTTATTCTGAAAAGAAATATTTGTCAATAATTCTCCTTCGAAGGTGATTTTTTCACACTGATGCTTCTCGCTGTTTTATGTGATTTAATCATAGTGGGTCTCCCAAGCTTCTTCCATGTCTGTATATTAATGATGGAAATATCAGACCCACCATCAAGCTGTAGTCTTACTTTCTTTTTAAACATTTTGACCTGTACAAACTTCCGGATATTTCGTTCCTCAGGTTCAATTTTCGTTAGTTTAATGGATGTCTTCTTTCTACCAGATTTTTTTCCTACAATGTGATGCCTTATGCCCCTTCTGGTAGCAGTTGTCACATTGTTTTGAACTTGTAGGGACACTCATTGTACCAATGTTTATCTCCACACCTCCAACACGGTCCCGGTGGATCTTTTCCTGTTTTTTCCTCTGGTTATTTTTTTGAAGTTAAATTTTTCTTCTGATGGACCTTTTTAATATGCGACACCCTGCTTTCCTCTATGTCACGACTGTCCTGTTTCAACGCAACAAACCGTTCACAGTCTTCCGCTAAGCTTTGTAGTTTTAAATTCGGCTCATTTTCAAGTTTATTTAAAACACGACGCCTGATCTCAGCATCTTTACCTAAAACCAGCCCTTGCACAAATATTAAACATTTAAAATTATCTGATGATAATTCCTCCAGTTTAAAGTCGTCGCAAAGCTTGTTTACAATACTTGCATAAGTAGTGTAATCATCTTCCTCTCTTCTAGTGACATTCATACACTTATATCTCCTGTGAAAAGAGAAGTTTTTGTAGAAAACAGTTCTGTTAGTAGAGTAACTGTCTCTTGAAAGTTCAACTCACTGGTCTTTTTTGGAAGGATAAAATTCACGAATTTTGTATGCTTGGCAGTTCCCAATTTTCTTAGCAGAAACCTAACTTTTTTAGCGTCTGTCCATGTACCGCAATCCGATACAAAAATATCCTCATATATTCTATAGAAATGAGCAAACGTAACATCTTCTTCTGGATTATAATTGAAACTTTCAATAGCGTTCCACACAGCCGTCTGGGAAAATGCGTTATGATTCTCGCTTGCCTTCGTTAACTGTGTTGCCTCCAGAATTTTCCTCTGTTCCTCCTGTGTTTTCATAAAGATTTGTTCGACATGTTTCTGTTGTTCCAACAACTCTTTTTTAAATTTCTCCTCACTTTCAAGTTGTCATTGAAGTTGTTGCTTTTGCAACGCGAGACTTTGTTCCGTTTGAAACTTGAACAACTGAAGAAGAGACTCTCTTAATTCTGCGTCCATGGTATGAATTCAATTTACGCACCATACAGTTTACACTTGTATTAAACAAATCAGTTTTCCCAAGGCTTGCTTAATAAAATTAGTTTGCTCAACTAATACACAAACAAGAAATATGTATTTCTTGTAAAAAAAAAAAAAAAAACGTCGCTTTAAGGAGTGTTGACTAATGGGAAAGTCACAAAATTTTTTTTTCCAACCTCTTTGTGGCTTTGCACAAATATGACTTGAATTTTTAAGTCTTTGTTAAGCCCAAATGACTTACTTGAATATATATTTTCACTCGACAAATCATTTAACTTTGAAGAGGAGAAAAAAAAAATCTTACCGTGACAACAAACTCTGGTTCTTTAAAAAAAAAAAAACAGTGAACTTTTTTTTTCTCTTCCAAACACTTGGTGTCAGTATTTTTCAACTATTTTAATAATTGACAATATTATTTGCGTTCTCACGCTGTAGACTTTTAGTAGCAAATTTTTGGTTGTTTTTTTTTTTTTTTTTTTACGTCGTCAAATTGCTATTGTAGTAATTAATTTGCTATTAATCCTTGCATATCCACATATCTGTTCGAAATGACGAAGGTGTTTTTGCCGTAAAAAGTCTTGCGAATCCTTGTATTTCAATCACTTTATGTGATTGTCTGCAGTGATATCGTTTTGATTCCGACGTAAGCCAATCTGTTGTGTCGTGGCACAATAGTAAAAATAAGAAAATCAAGTCGATGTTGGGTTAAGGAACAAGTGTATTTAACATCACAGATACAAAGGTAGGAAACGGGTACTACTCAGTTAGGCAGTGTAGTACTGTCGCTGCTACTTGGTTAGGGTACTACTGACACTATATATATAGTGAGAACCGGTGTAATTCCCTTGTGTTAGAGGCCAGTGTAACACAAAGATTGTAGTTTCTAACCCAAATACAATCAGTAGAAAAAAAAACCTTTCTCTTAAATATACTCAATTTAATATTTGTAAAATCTCTCATGCCTTTATATCTTAAGTATATTATTCTTTCCAACTCTAATAAGGACTTGCAAAACAATATGCATCAACAATTTTTTAATTATGTTTCTTTTGTATGTTTGTATATCAGATATGCAGCAAATAAAATATCAAAATTCTTTTTTCTTTCTGCTCTGTTAACATATCCTTAAAAAATTAACTTGCTTTTTTTTTAATTTGGAATAGAAAAATATTTTGACCCAAAAGTCACAAGAATTAAATGTATGGAGGACTGAATTAGAAAAAATGTCAAATGAATTGTCCCTCAAGGTTTGTATTTTATCTATTTTTTTTTTATTTTTGCTGACTTTAAAATAAGAACTTCATTTGCTATTCATTTTAATTTTATCAAATAATTAATCACTCTTTGAAATACCTTTGGAATATTTTTTCACTATCGCCTTTGGAATATTTTTCTCAGAAACTACCAATAGTTTACTATAAAATTTTGAATCTGGTACTTTGCATGCATTTGGGCTTATATAATAAGCGTATATATATATATATATATATATATATATATATATATATATATATATATTAAAATTTCTCCGATTTAACCAGTAGAGAAGACAATATTTATGAATAAAAAATGACAATAGGAAAACTGGTAATTGTTGATGCGTTTATGTGGACTTTATCAAAGCAAAATACGAAAATCGTATTTTGCTTTGATAAAGTCCACATTGGACGAAACACGTCAGCAATTACCAGTTTTCTTATTGTCATTTTTATTCATAAATATATATATATATATATATATATATATATATATAATTTCTATAAACTTTCCTAGACCTTTAAAAGTAAATATATAATGTGCTTTCATTTTTTCACTCATTTTATTTTTCTGAATATGTATTAAAACAAGAGTGATTTCACTTTCTGTTGTACTCATTTTGTAACATTTACTTGATTACTCACCAGAGTAATTTTTTTGTTCATAATTTTGTGGGGTGGGTTTTTTTTTAGGAAATGTTAGAAAAGAACTTTTGTGAGGCAAGTAAGAACAAGAATCTTTTCACCATTAACGAAAGGCATGTAACAAGAATGTCAGTTAAAAATAAATGACTTATTGTTTTTGGGAGATCTTCTGTTGTCACAATGTGAGATATTTAAAAACAAAACAGCATAGAGAGATTGAATGAGATTGGCTAGTCTGTGTGTCTAGACACATCTAACAAAAAAAAAAAACATTCAAAATTTTAAAACTAAAAAATTTAGAATTTAGCACATCTTCAGCACTTCCCCATGGTGCATAATTGTATCTGAGATTTATGTTTATATCTCCCCACTACACATATATAACTCCATCAATAAGAACATTAGTTTAATGAAGTTCTTTTGAGGATGAAATGTGTTACCCAGAATTTTTCCAATTTCTCATTCAGTTGTCTAACATATTTGTTGATAAATGTTTAGGTAGAATTTGTGTTAATGTTTTGTAGTATCAAAACTGTATAAAATCAGATATTTATAATTTGATCCCTGAGTCTATATAAAAATGATACAATATCGGTATGGCAGCAACAGCAGCAGCTCCATTTTCATTGCATCACTTAGGTCTGTTTTCAGTAGATTGATTACATAGTATCATAAAATAAGATTTATCCAATATTTTTCTTATTGAATATTTTATGACATATTCCTTGTTTTGCTTTTATAGGAAATGGCACTGAAAGAAAGAAAGCAAATGTATCAAGTGGAACAAAATGAAATTATACAAGAATATATGGTGAGTTCTCATGATTTTTAAATCTCTTTACCTTTTCTATAACTGGAAGAGTGAATTCTTATTTCTTTTTTTTTTATTGTTTGACGTTTATTAGAAAATTTTTAATTTTTAGTAGTAATTAAATGGATACTATTACTTAAAAACTTCCAGCATTTTTCTTGTATAGCTTTTCATATTCTGAAGCCTCAAAACAAACTTGATGTATAGTGAGCTCATTTGTTTCAATCTTTGAATAATTGTCATTTCTAACTCATACAATTCCTGCCAGGTCAAGTTCAATCAGCCACAAATAACCTACAAAGTCTATCATAAAAGTTCTTTTTCTTATTCTACTGTCCCAAAAGAAACAGTAAATGATTTTATGCATACATTTGTTATAGAATCAACTTTCTTACTAGAACTTGAATCCTAAATTAAGTCTAAATGAAATTCCTTTACCCAACAATGACCAGCTTTCAAAACTTTGCTGCATTCCATTTTAAGAACATTTTTGAAGTTACTTAATAAACTCCAGAATAAAAATTTCTTTGGGTGACAAAATTCATTAAATTTTAAATACTTGTAAATAAGGCAGACAAAAGGCAGTAAAATGTGGCATGTTGGATGGAATTAATTTGCAGATTATCTGAAAATATTTTTGGTATACAAATTTTTCTTGATTTAGATTGACTTAAACCACCCAATAAGAGTGACAATGACTTTCCTTCAAATTCTCGTGGACTAAGTTCATTATTATTTTTTATCATTATTATGTTTACTTAATGTAATGTTTTTTATCTACAAGTTTATATAATAATAATGCTTCTTATCCTTCTAAAATAGATTGAGTCTCTTATCAATTGTTACCTTACTAAACATAGATGCTTTCTGGTGAAATGGAAAAAACACTGTGCCATTTAATGACAATAAAACAAGAGACACTGAGTGAGTATGTAGAGTATAGGACCAACATTCTCACAACACTGGTGTTGCTGTTGTGATTTCCATAGCAAGTAGACTTTTTACAAGATGGAGTTACCATCCCCACATCCAACCAGTTTTGAATTCAGAGTTATCCTTCTATTCAACTGGTTGACAATCAAGACTAGAGAGTCAATTCTTCCAATAGACCACTACCAGAAATTTGTTAAATGTGGCATACATTTGACACAATTCATATTTAGTGACAGACAACTTTGTTACATTTTCTAAAGCCAAAGTATAATAAACTATAAGTTAAAGTTACTGAGTTGAACAAAGATGAATAACAATGTAGTTGAAATAATATTGTTTTTTATTAAGTTATTAAAAACTAAAACTAATAGTGCTATTTTTTTAAAAGTGTGGTAAATTTTTTAAACAGATAAAAGTTTAAATAATAATATTTTTTAGATTAGTAAAATAAATTAAATATTTTGTGTTCTACTCTTAAATTGTATCGTTGAATTTCCAGGTCCAGCTGGTGGTTATCACTGTTTTTGATGTCATTATCCATATAAGCGACATATTAGTTATTCTTAAAGATATAATCTGCTTCATACTTCAAACCTAATGTGTGAAAATTTGCATAACAACTCATCCTATCATTTCTTTGAATATTTAAAACAATTTTATTTTCAATTATGATATTCTGTTCATTTTTAGAATATAAAAAATCCTCAGAATTTAGAGTTGAAGGATAAAATAAAGGGTGATCAAGCACAGTCGTCGTCTGATGATTTAATGGAAGAACCTTATTTGGCTCAGCAGAAGAGGTATGGTCAACAATTGTCTCCTTTTTACCTTTTGTAAGTTTCATTCTTGCTTCATTCATTCTATTTGAAGGCCTATTTTTATTTTTTCACTAATAATATTTTCATATTTAAAAGAGTATTGAAAGGAGTGAATCAGTGCTAAAATTGTGAGACGACTTGCTTGAATTATTAATCCTTATTCTTATATTTTCTTTCAGTGGCTTCAAAACCAAAATAGATGAAAAACAAGGCAATCAATCCATGTCAAATATACATATAGATTCAAGTTTTAATGTTGCCCCCGACAATATGAAACGAAGAAAATCTGTCCCTTGCCTGTCTTCAATGACCCGACCTGTTGAGAGTCAAATAGTAAATGGCCATATGCATCCTACAGGTGAGTATTCAATTCAGTAGATGTTAAAAAGAGAAAAACATCTTTTACCTGGTCTTAATAACTTAACATGCTGTACAATAAATGTTAGTCACATAATAGATTGCAGTTCAAGGACTGTAGAATTCATTAATTTTCTGGTGATTAAAATTACCAGAAACAGTATTGAAACTGAAACAAAAGAGTTTGAACATAAAAAAGCACATCAAAAGAATTAATAGACATGCACAGGAAAACACCTTTGTTCAATATTTGAAATCACATCTCTTATTGGTCAGGTGTTACATCCTGGAACTACTCATATTAGTTTCACTGTTAATATGCTTTGCAAGCAAGTTTGCGATAGTTCATTCTTTATAAGGATTCTTCATGAATATAGCCTTGTGCCAAAGTGGACTGAATCTAACATTACATTGTTTTTCTCCAGAATGAAGACATCATTGTTGGTGCTTATTTGAAATCTGTTTGACTAAATGTAGTCAAAAAAGATTTTAATGCCTAATTTATAGTATGAGAAGAGAAATGCTTTGCTCAACTACACTATTTATATTATTCTATTATATATATATTATATATTATTATAATGTAAATAGTGTACATAATACCTCATCTCAGAAATATAGACAGATACTTTGCTCAACTACTTAAAAAATAGAAATGATAAAGTGAATTTTATATATTTTTCTGCTGGTAACAGTATGGAGTAAAATAATTACTTCCCATTTTTATATTCATTTTCATTTAAGCAACTCCACAGACCATCAGCAACAAGAATCAAGAATAACTCCTAGTTTAATCAAATAATCAATGGACTATTATAAGATTTTTCAGTGCTAATCCAATTACTTTTAATTCTACATGGGTTTAGGAAATTTTGAAAACTGAAAAATGTTTTTGCTTTCTCTCTTTTAATTTGAAATCTTGTTCTTTTCAGTTTTGCCAGCATCTTTTGCACAAAGGAACAGCATCACAAAAGTAATTAAGATTTTATATTAGCTTATACCATATAGTGGCAGTATTAATTGTTGTTGTATATTGAAAAATATATACCCAAAAGATACACTTCAAAATAACTTTATGACTAAATATCTCTGTTTATTCCCTGCTGGTAACTTAATTGTAAACTTTGTGAGTGGAAATTTTTACTCAGATGCAAAATGTAAATATACACTGTATTTGATGGCTTATATATAACCCACTTCCTGTCCCCCTCCCATATTAGAATTTTCTGAATTTATAATCTATCTCATCAACCTCAGTCAGAGTGCCATAGTAAAATTCACAATCCTTTCAATGGCTTCATAGTATGTGCTTCACCAGGGCTACATACAGTTTTGAATTCATGGTTTTTCTTTCTCCTAGACTGGTTGCTAATCATGGCTAGAGAACTCATAGCTGGTGGGAGAATATATGAATTCATACTTTTCCCAAGGATGTTTGTGCGAAAGTGAATGTAACGATCTCAACTGGAATTTGAACTCAGCTCGCCAATTTCCTATTCCAAGCCAGTAACTATTACACCACCGCTACATCCTAAATTTATAATAAATGCATGTAAAGAAACCTGTTTTGAACTTGTCCAAATCAGGGACATAGATGAATTTCCTGTAACATTTAATGACCCATCCAACAATAATTTTCTTAATAATCTTTACTAAATCATGTCGGTGGTTCACAATTCATTTCAAGTATACTTATCATTTAATGTCTAGATACACATTGGAAGAATAATTGTTGCTTGGTTAATTTTAATCCTTGCTGGGTTTATGTCTATAGGGCATCCACTGAAGATTGAACTTACTATTCAGTAGTTTTGGTCAACAAGGTTATTCTCACTGACCCTTACCCCATGCCAAAACACTTTCTAAAGAATACTTATTGAAAAAATATTTTTATCTGCCAAATAATTTTATTCAGATACTTTTTAATTAGTTATTATTATTTGTAATTTTGCATTTTTCCTGAAACTGCTTGTGGCTTTGAAGTTGTTTATAGATTTTCTCTTTCTTTTTTACACTAAAGAATTCTGCATCTTGTGCATTACTTGAAGAACTACGAAACAACTTAGAAAATATAATTTACAAGTTTGACCAGTTGGAGAGTTGCATGCATGCAGATCGTAATCGGATTCAAGGAAGGAACAAAAAACAAGCTATGCATAGAAATTTTGCACAGGTAATTATTCAATTTTTGTAAAAACATGAATATTATTCCACAGTTGTCTTCTACTCTGAAATAAATGTCATTTTCTCTATTTTTTTTAATGAGTTATAACAGATCTGCAAACTATTTTCTGTAAGTCAAATCAGGCCTGCTGTGATATTTCATCTAGTATGAAGACCAAATCAAATATGCTATCTTTTAATAATAATTTTTATATTATTTTTCTTTAATATTATTATATGCTATTTATTTTTAATGTATTTTCTTGATGTATCATTGAAGACCTCAAATCTCCAATAAAAAATAATTCACCTTCAGTCCAAAATGCTGAAAGACAAATACAAAGAGAGAAAGATAACTGCCTTTTCTAAATGCCAAGTGATGAAATATGCTTTTAAATAGGCACACAAGTCAATTGACAAAATTTACATTCAATTTTGATGCAAAGCACAAATTTTGAGCCACAGTTTGACTGAGTTTTATATTAGAAAAAAAAGACTTTCCTCATTCTGTTTAACAGTACTGTTAAATGAATTAGAGTTTGTAGAAAATTAGATGTTCAGTTTTCTATGAAGGAGAAAAAGTCCATGCATTTCTGAACAAACAACAACACTTATTCTCAAAACAGGGTTTGGTATGTTGATCTTCTTCACAAGCTGAAAGGTTATGGTATTTCTGGACAAATTTTTGATCTTATTCAATCTTTCTTATCAAATTGTGAAATGAAAGTTTTCTTGAATGGCCACTTTCTTAGATCTTTTTGCATTAATGTGAATGTTCCCTGGAGCTTTATCTTTATACCTACATTATTCATAATTTTCATCAATGGTCTTTCCATGCCATCTGTTTTCATCTAGGTATCTATGCTGATGACATAACTATTTATGCCTGTCTTAATAGTAAGTTTGGTTAGTTTGATAAGCTCAAATTGGCTGCTCATCTCAAAAATGACCTCCAAAATATTAAGAAATGTCTTGCTAATTTTAATACCTCTAAAGTGAAACTGCTCTTTTAATAGTCTTAAAGATCATTTTTTGCATTCTATGTATAATAAAAGTTTACAAAGTTCAATTCTCCATATACACACATGCAGCCTCCTTGCAAAAATCTCCCAGTAGGGAAAATCAGTTGCTTTTATAGCAGTTTGGTGGACCCTTTCCAGGTTTTCTATTTGTGGAGTATAGAAATGTATTAGCATATTTTTCTATGCAATTCATTCCACTCAGTGATTCTTGAACTATGATTGGTTAGCAGAAGCTAATTTAAATGAACTCACTAACCTTGCTCAGTGGGGAAACATTTTTCTTTCTTTTTTTTTGTTCTTCTGTAAAAGCAGCATATGATGCAAAATTATTTTAATCTTTGGGGTATGTCACTATTTTCTTCTATACATGTATCAGCATGGTTGATACTGAACTCCAGAAGAGCAATTCGTTACAGCTACTTGCTCACATTTTCCACTGACATGAAATGATTATATTGAATCAATTGCTAGGTATGCTGCTAGGAAAGTTGGTTTATTGTGTCATGCCAAACAATTTTTCTAGTCAAAATCCATCTTACTTGTTTATAAATCTACCATTCAACTATGAATTGAATATTGCTGCCATATATGGTCTGTTACTCCTACTATATATCTTGAGATTCTTGACAAAATCCAAAGAAGCATCTGTAATGTTATCAGTCCTGACCTGGCACCTCAGTTTTAGTCACATTTCCACTGCCATAATATGGCTTCATAAATTTATGGGCAACATCAATTACCATCTTCTGTCTTCTTAAATCCTGTTCTTTTATTGTCCTTTCTCCTCACAAGCAGCTTTCTCATTTTCTTTCACCTTCAGTAACCCCTTGCATTTTAGTGGCACTATTGCTTTGCATGTTGTGAAATGTTTAAAAAAGAAGACTAAGACCCTTCAATATGGCACAAAATTAAAGAAAGAAACTTTTCATCTTCCACTGAAAATTGATCCAAAATATTTTGTAGTAAAATTCAACTTGATATTTCTATTTGTTATGGGACTTTATGTAAACAGTCTTGAAAAACATGACTCAGGATAAACACAGTCAGTGGAAAAGAAAAAGAAAGGTTTGCTTTTAACAGAACAGTAAACCATCAAGACAAGTTCATTTCAATGTCGATTACAAAATATCCCTATAAAGAAACAACATTATCCCAGGATCACCAGTCCATCACATTTACAACTGAATGTTTTATAGTTTATGAAAAGTTCACTACAAACTAATGCATCTTTGTTGTTTTTATCACAATGTTTTAGCCTTCCTCAGGTGTATATTGATCTGGGTAAAATCTGTTTATAATCTATGATATGTTTAAGATCTAAAGTAACACAAATAAGTAGCTTGAAAAAGTTATGAACTGAACTCTTTATTTAATCTATGTTCAGTCAAGTACACACTGCCCAGCCCAGTGATTGAACTCACTGCCACTATGTGACCAAATTCATAAACCAAAGCTTTTACTCATTAGGCCACTGTCCCTAGACTACCAACCTGGTCCATTTCCCAAAAACTTTACCAATCTCTGGTTTATAATTCAAGAACTTAAGAAATCCTTTATGTACAATGCATTAAATTTGTTTATGATCTATGCATTACCAAAGTAACTCAAATAAGAAGTTTGAAAAAGAAATAACATTAGCAAAGAAAGGAAAAGTTATATGTTTAGAAATATTTATCTTAAGGAAACATTTATCTTTAAATATGTGCATACATTCTCTGAATCTAATTTCAAATGCTTTAGCCATCACTAATTTTGAATTATTTTCATATATTTCCCATTGAATAGAAATTTTTTTCTAGTTTGTGTCAAAATATTTTTTATCTTAACAATATGGTTGCTACTATTGTTATTTTTATGTCTTGGAAATCCACGAAATCCTTTTTAATCAATGAAATTGTATTTTAATATCTTGCCCATTATTAGATTTTAACAAAGTGTTTGAATTGTTCTATTTTGATGTACTGTTTACTTGAATATACAAATCAAATAATTTTTTACGTTTTATATTTTATCACATTTTGATTGTAGTTTATTCAAAACTTCCATTTTTATAAATGCTTGCAATAATTTTTTTATTTTTGTATAATAAGTTTTTTCTTTTTTTGTATAAGCAACTTACCTTTTTTATTATTCAATTTTATATAATTTTATTTAACCTCATTATTCTAGTAATTAGTCATTATAGAACAAATAAAATCTCTCTTGTGCTATTCTACTGGGTTAATGTTGCAAAAACTGCTTCCAGTAATACTAGTAGAAGTTTTTATTGTACATTCAGTAGAAGTACAATTTTTTTCTTTTTTTGCTACTTTTACTGATTTGTCAACTTTTAAATAATCTTTTTATTCTTTGTTTACAAAGCCTGTAGTAGAAAGTGACAATGATTCCATGGGTGAGGCTCCACTACCAGATTCTCATCTACCCACTGTAGACTTGGAAGCAGAGGGAGATGATGAAGATGAACAGTCCACCACAGATGATGACAGTTACAATAACTTGATCAAATGTAAGTGCAGATGCCATATGATTTCTATATGTTGTCTATCCTATCGAGTGAAATCCCACCCTTTTCCATAGCATAATCCAACTATACTTTCCTTCCATAATGCATTTTGTGTGCTACGAAAACCCCAGGTGTTCATATTTAATATTAACTGTCTCGGACTCTTTTAATATACTCTTTGTTTCATTTCCTATTGAAATCTGAAAAGAGTTAAGACAGCCAATGGATATTACTTTTCTGTTCAGTCTCCTATAAAACTATAAAAAAATTTTCTCATTCACAAACAAACAAATAATAAAAAAAGACCCAATTTTTAATGACAGGCTCTATTTTTTTTTTATTTGTTCTGGCCAATTTCTTTCTGGAATGAGACATTTTAAAAAGGAGCTCTAATTATATTTTCTTTACTTCAAATATTATTATTCTTAAACAATCTATATTGCTTCAGTGATTTAATAAGAAATTTTGTTTCTAGCACAATGGAACCACAAATAACATGTATATTATTCACTATTTAAAGAAATACTAAAAATTCTATTAACAAAAAAAAAATGAAATCTCACAGAAAATCATTTGTTATGACAAAAGAGAATATCGATAGTCTGAATAGAAATAACAATAATATGATGATAAATGTTTTTATCCATTCTAAATACTTATTAGTTCACCAAAGCAAAGTTTTAGATAACAAAGATGAAAAGAAGAATAGATGCAATCAACAAATGTTTATTTGCCCAGGTAGATAATTATTTTCAAAATCAGTTTAACTTTTTTTTATGGCAAACCAATCAAGACTTAGCTGAGAAATTATGTCTCATGTTTTTATTAAAAACTAGTTATATTCTCATTCATTCACTCAGAACATTTTGCACCACTGTGGTCACTACTCCTCTGTTTCTATTGTAATTGTGTCTCATGGTGACATTCAAGGCAAAATAGTGCAATTGCTTGCCAGTTCCTTTTGCACCAGGGATGTTGAGTCCTTCCCCTTAGAAGTCCCTCCGCCCACTGGTAAAGCCATTGATCTCTGAGGTGCAGCTCCTACACCTAAGCTGGTGACTGGCTGATGGCTGCTTGGCACAGGTGGTTTGGGGAGAGGTCAGGAAAACCTTTTGAATACCCTCACATAGTTGAGCCAGCAGGTCGGTGTAGTTGACCAGGTTGTGGCTGTCACAGTGCCTATGTGACGTTTTGGAGCCATGTGTGAGAGTTGGATATAAGCTGTGGACCAATACAATTCTGCGCCCCAATTCACTTGAGTAAAGCAGGATTGACTACTTTACTGCAAAAGTACTACCACTGGTGATACACCCATAAACACACATATATATAATTTTGTTATATAGGAATAAAGTTTTGCTGCCAAAACTTGAGTTTGAACATAGATCGCCAGTGAACAAACACGGGTGATCCCATTATTGAATTGCGTAGACCACGTGACCATAGAGGAAACGTATAAGTAGAAAGTCACATGACGTCTAATTGATCACTATTTCTCCTCTATTACTATTTGGATCACCATTTCTACTCTATCCTCTATTACTATACGAACCGCTAGTCTCTACTCAGATCACTATATGGATTACTGTTCAAGCGAGTATTAAGCAAGTACTATTAGTGCAAGTAATTATTCGAAAGTGTCTGACATCAGTGTTGTTCAATGGCGTACTTTGGTTGTATCTGCGATTACAAATTCTCTATTACAACAAGCATTACAGAAGTGACAATGAGTATTCATTGACATTACAAAAATGGGAACGAGTGTTTGTTGACATCACAAAAAAATTACATGTCATAGTAAACAGTTCATCATCAACAAACACATCACTTATTATTATTACTTTATAATAATAGAAACCAATCAATAAATAAGAAAATAATAAAAGTATAAAATTATTATCAAATATATAAGAACATTTTTTTATTATTGTTAAAAGTATTTGAAAGATAAATAACAGAAGAAGAAATTGACAATTATTGGCAGATGTTTTTAAAAATATTTGAATGAAAAATGATAGGGAAAGAAATCGACAATGTTGAACCAATAGTCAAAGATATACAAAACATTACGACTGTAATGGCTTTTCCTACAATTTTGAAAATTACGTCTTCTTTCATAAAAATAGAAATGTTATGCTTAAATATAAAAAGAGTAGAATTATTTATGCCAGGGTATAAGTAATTTAACAAATACAATGTATTAAATGTTCTTAATATAATAATTCTTAGTGATACTAGACATTCTTAATAAAGTAAACTTGCTAAATAACACTTATTTTAAAATAAAACAATAAATGTATACCTTGACTTATCTCAAAAAATAAACTAATATGTATTTTAATAATTAAAGATAATAGATGTATAATAATATAATAAAAAATATAATAAACAAAAAATATAAGAATAAATGGATAATTAAAATAATCAAGACTTCCCTTTTAAAATACAACATCGCTTTCTTTTGGCAATCAAAAATCATCTACGTTCACTCAGAAATTAACATCTTTTTTTTATTATTATTATTATTCTCATAAAAAAGAAAATTTGTAACTTTCAACTTGTAATATAATAATTCTGTCTTCAAATTATAGATGTTTATTCCAAGCTTTGTCTGGACACATGAACTCTGTCACTGTATTGTTGATGTTGTCATCATAAGATATATAGATAATACTATTCACTGACCACTCTTTTAATAGAAATGAATTCTACTTTATACACAGAGGTATTCCCCCAACTTAAGAATCTCCAGACCTTCACAGTCATCATCTGTATAGCTACAGCAAGCAGTAATAGATGTAACTGAATGGATGCAAAGGATTTGTGGATTATGACATTTTTCTGGTTTTTAATAACAAAAACATTTATTACAATCTCTTTATAAAAGTATGCAAATGAGAGCTAAAATAATCTGATATCTTGGACCTTATCTGGCGATAGAAAGTTACATATTACCTTTTTTGAGATGAGATCCTGATACTTGACAAAAAACACTGCTGTAGAATGGGGAAATTGAATGAAGCCATGTGCATGTTGTGTAGGTCAGGCCAGTGTATATTTCAGTATAGAATGGTTTTTCTTGTCTTATCAAAGAAGGAGTTACATCCACATATGAATTAAAATCACTTGAGTTGCATTTGTGGCAGTAAATATTATTACTATCATCATTATCATTATTATTGCATATCTCATATTTCTGGAATGAACTGATTCTGTTGGTGTATTAGTGACCACTTTTTGTTGCTCTCCAGTTGAGAAAAATAAACCTTCCTCTTTGCTTCCACATTGTACACCTGAAGAAGGCCGGAGAGCTGGTTAGCTAAAATATTGTAACAACATCAACAATACAAAGAAAGAGTTAATTTGCCTAAACAAAAATTGAAATGTTAATGACTCTTCTCAAAATTATAAACAATTTTCAAAGGGTTTATTTTTATCTTTGAATTTTGAATTACTTACTATTTGATTTTGACAAATATCAAAAGAGAATTGTTTAGTTATATACAAATGTCTATTCACTGATTCAATATTGTCTTTATTTTAATCAGCAGTATTTACAATTTTAAAGCATTTTCTCTCTTAATTTTTGTAGACCTTGCTACTTGCAACAATAAATATAAAAATTCATCATTAAAAATAAATCTTTTGATAAATTTGTTATTTTTTCTAATTTACTTAATTTTCAGTATTAAAAAATGCTCAAAGTAATTCACAGCCTAAATCTGTGCCTCAAAACAATGGGGATGGTAAAATCCCAAATGGCATTTCTCAACCAGACGCTGTTTCAGACAACCAACATCTGCGAAAGATTATTGGAGATCTTTGTAAACTGATAGAAAATGAATCAGCTTTGTCTGCCAAACAAACACCAGGTTCGCAATTAATAATTCCTCCTCTATTTTTCAATTTTCATTTTTGTAGAAATTATCAGAAAATAATATCTTTTGTTTTCTCTTGATAGCATAAGTTTTTACAGGTTCCATGTCTTCACCTGATTAAACACTGCATGCATTTTGTTTTATTTATGAATGAAGATATGTCTTCAATATGTTTCAATTTTCTTACTATTAAATTGTAAAGTAGATTTAATTTTGGAAACTTTAATTTGTTCAAGAGAACCAATGGATTTTTTTTGTAGAGAAATATACTTTTACTTGCTTTGAATGAATATTACTTCCATTTCTTCTGAAAGATTTTAACTTCTTAAAGGTGGTGTTTGGTTGACAATGTAATTATTACACTAAACTGAATACTTGCTTTGTGCTTGTTTTTATTCAAGTTGAGTTTTTTTTTTTTTTGTTGTTAGTACATAACATCCATAAATTTAAAATACTGATATACCTCCCCCCCAACTTGGTCACAGAGCCAAGTATATTCATCGGCTTGTTCATGACAACAAATATGGCCATCCATTCAGTCAGGGCACCCAATATACACACACTCTTATTAACTGTAGTAGCAATTATCATATAATAATTGCGCTTGTCTCTCCATAAATTAGTTCTTTAGTTCACATGACCATTATGTCCTGCCAATACCTCATAAAAAATGGACTATTCCATTTTGATCATGATGAATGAAGGGAAAAGACACTACTTGGCTTCAATGAGAAAATGAAAGTAAGAAAGATGGGAAGATAAAAGTGTTTAAATAATGGACTATTCAATTTTGATTGTATGGAAAAACAAAAGAGATATCAGAGATGCTATTTGAAAAAATGAATGAAAGAAACAAAGAAGGGAAGATAGAAGTGTTTAATGTCTGTTTCAGTGAAATGGAAAAAGTTGTCAATTTCAAATCTTTTCATTTATACCCACTTCTTAAAATAACGACCAGCATTCATATTTATGATTGTTATTGCAGTATTTTCTTAAAGTTGTTAAGTTCAAATATTTAACAATATGATAGGGGAATTTCTAAGAATATTTTATCATCATAGAACTCACCACAAGCTTATTCAATCATTAACTTAAAAATTAAGATTCATCAGAAAATGCAAATAGGAAAACTGAAATTTTTACAGGTCTTTCTAGTTATCTCTTATTGTAGTTAGCACCAAATGTGAAGAATCTATATTGTAGGCCTAGATTGTTTTTTGTTCATTGGAGATTTCTAATCTGCTGCTGGTCCCCAGATGAAGTTCTCTAGTGTTGATTTGTTGTGTACCAACTGAGATGCACATCTTAGATCAGTCTTTTGTACAATTTGGTGAGCAGTGGTTTTTGGTTTCCTGGAAGCTTACTCAAAAGATTATAAGCAGAAAAGCAACATTAATGCCGGTATAACCATCACTGACAATTTAACAGCATAAGCTGTCCAAAAAGTTTACAGTCACACTTCATTGAATTTTCCACTAAGATTTTGAGATATCAAGAAAGGGCTAATTGCTATATTAGATAAATGTGTTTGTGAGTTGGTATATCTTTTGGCCTGAGAAAAGAAAGTGTAACGAAGCTTTCTTGCAGCAATAAATTATGCAAACACTGGGATAACTTACTCTAAAATCCCTGTGCAAACTCCTGACCAACTGTGGGGGAACTCACTATGCCACCACATGCTTTGGTTTATATACACGTACACCTGGCAGATGGCATTTATGTATACTATCCCCAAACAAAGAATTTCCTATTACTGTTACATGGGACTCAAACTTCTAAAGTACTCAGGACCAGACATTTTGATAAGAAATCTGCTAGGTAGCACGCTAAAATAACATTTCCTAATTTTGTTTGGATTTTGTAGAATTTTGGTAAACACATTAATCTTCTCACTGCAACTTCCTTGGGTATAAGATTTGGAGCAGGGAAAATTCAATTGTACTGAACTTACGAAATCTTACAAGGTTTATTTTGGGTTCAAATCCCACTGATGACATTCCTCTAAACATTTTATAGGTTCTGGTTAATATTTTTTAAAACAAACTTTTTTCCATCAGGTTAACTAATCTGCTATAATCTTTTCCACTTGACATTTTTATTCCTTCACTTAGTATTCCAGGCTCCCTCAATACCTCAAGTCAATAAACAATGTTTTATGCATTATTATGACTCCTGTCCTGTTACACAGAAACCTAAAAAGAATAATAGCATAAAATTTAATTCTTTTTCTTTGGAACTAGAAATTCAAATCAAGGTGTTAAAAGAGCTTATGGCCACCTCATTGAAATACCAGTTCTCATATGATCCCTGAAGTTAAGCAACATCAACCCTGGTCAGTACTTAGATGGGTAACTGCTTGGAAATTGCAGGTGGTGTAATGGATAATGGCTCAGAAATGTTAACTGGAGAGCTGAGTTTCATTTCTTGTTGGGTTCTTTATATTCACTTATGTGCAAATATCCTTGGGAAAAGCATGAATCCACCTCTTCTCCCCCCCACCAGCTCTGAGTTAATTAGTAAGATTTATATCATTAAAACATTATTATTGCAACAAAAAAAAATCTTATAATCTAAAAATATTTTCTGGCTTTAAATAACCTGTAAAGGGTTGATAAGCTGTAAAAAATGAATCAATAAACAATAAGGTGTTAAGAAAATTGCTCACACTAGCCTTTAATCCTAACCTCAAGTTACTCTTGAAAGCAAAAGAAAATGCAATTTTATATTTTTCTTTTCTTTTTAGGCTTTCTTTAAAATAACGCACATGGAAACAAAATCCGGGTCCAGCTTAGCATTAAATTTACATTGTAAATCAAATATCTACTAAAGACAGGTTTCAAGTTTGCACCATACATGTATGTAAATTGAGCCACCACTTTAGACCCACTTCAGTTCCCCCCTCCCCAAAATGGAGATTGTATTCAGAGAAAGCAAATCAAACTACAAACTACAAAGTACATTTTGTAATGAAAATACACTGTTTCATTAATTTGTAGTATAACAGTTCAAACCAGTGAACCGTGACTGCTTTTGTTATTTTATATAGTTACTCTAAAACTTCTCTAAACTGTTTCTATATAAATAAATGTGAATTTCAGTATATTTCAACTTTGCTCTTAGAGGCAGTAGCCCAACATATACCATTTTAGAATCAGGCTGACTCTATGAACAAATTAAAAACATTCAGGGTTGGATCTGGACCAACAATCCTGAAATTTTGGATTCCCAAGTTTTCATTACTGTGATTGTTTTTGGCAATTATTTTTTACATGATCTTTTGCAACAAATTTATTGGTATGATAACAATTCTTATAACTTGGAAATAAATTTGAAATTAATTGCACGTAAGGACCTATGTACATCAAACTGTCTTTAAATTAAGTGGTGGCAGAGGAATTATCATTGAACGTTTAAAAGGTAAGCTTAAATATAATTGCAATACTTAAATGCAGTGATCAATTTTGAGTTCTTCTTTAGTTTATTGTTGCCTATCACATACGTCAACAGTATGCATCACAAAAAGAAATCTCCAGTGCATATGAAAACCTAAATCAAACAGCAGCCAGGAGAGCTTCCAATGTTGAGAATATGCAAAGACTTAGAGACTTATCAAACTCCTGAACAAACAGAAGACCCAATCAAGAGCCCTCAGTAGGAGCTAGCTTAAAAGCCACCCTGCCAGGCAGCTTTTAAGCTAGTTACAAATATAAATGAATAATATTGACTTTTACACTCTATTACTAACCATCACACTAAAGACACCACCTAAATTTTGTCTTCATTCTGTGCAGCATTTTATGTTGATGCTTTATACTATTTCATGCCTTTACCACTACCACCACCCCTTACCATTAATTCATTTTATTCCTAACTTTTTAATCTGAATAACTAACTTCTTAACTGCAACTAATGCTAAGCGATTGATAATCTAATATTCTCAAATATTTCATTATGAGAGTTCATATAAATTTTTCTACTGAACACAGGAATCTGTTGATGATGATCAAAATAATTTAAATAATAATAATAAAATGTACCTTTGATTTTTCAATGAAGTATTTTCTATTTAAATTTATCTCTCTTTACTGTATCAGTTTGTTCTAACCCTGTGGAAGCAGCCAATGCTATTTTACAATCCAACGTGCACCTTTCAGAATTTCCAAACCATGCTACAAATAATACGTAAGTAAACATGTCTTTTGGCTTCTTTTTTGTAGTGAATTTAGTCATCTTTTGGTGTTACATCACTGTGGCCATGTGCCAGACTAAGTTGAACTTGATACATAATTATAATGAATTGTCAGTATTGTTATCAGATCATTATTGAAATATCCCAGTTACTGACAGAGAATCAATTTATCCAAACTTTTGAATTACAAAATAAAATCTCATATTTTTCTTCTTTCTATATTTTTTTCTTTGTTTTTCTTTTCTTTGTAGCTCCAATGTTCATTTTATGCATCAACGAAATTCAAAACTTGGCAATAGGTTGGCTTTAGAAGGTAAGACATTTGCAGACATCTCTCACAATCTCCTTCTGTTTCCCTTCCACCGTAAACAATTACTTTTATATCTATGATTATCTTGAAGCAGAAAATTCTTCTTCTTCTATGTGCCATGTCCCTTCAGGACTTTAGCAATCATGGATCTCCACAATTTCCTGTCCTTTGTAGTTAATAAATTTTATCTTTTTGTTATATCTCCAAAACCTTGCTCCTGAAGTTTACTAGGTAGGTTATGCATTGTTTTCCTCTGTCCCTGTGGCCTTCAATATGTCCTGTAAGTATTGAATTTTCCAAGCCCTCTTTCCTCATTATGTGCCCTAGAAATTTCAGCTGTCTCTTCCTGATGTTAAATATAAGTGTCCCTTTTTGTTTCCATATTTTTTAATAAAAAGAAGAAAACAAAAAGCAATCTTTTACAAATTTTTTTGTTATCAATTTTCCCAGCAAATACAAATGTGACAATTTTAATTAATGTGCACAAATGATTTTTCTCTAATGCCGTTAAAGATCTTAAATCAAATAAATATATTTCTACTATTCTATAATTATTGGCAAATTTACTTTTTCTGAAAATAATTGTCCTTACCATTTTGCAAGCAATTTAGAACATTTTAAGAAAATTATTTATTTAGACTCTGCATCTGTTATTAACATTCTTTTATAAAATTTTACTTGGTATATACAAATGTAGGCATCTCCATTTTGTCACTGAAAAAACAGCATAGCATGATGAAAAAAGGCACCAAACTTAATAAAAACAAAGTTTTGTTGTCAAAATCTTTGTTATTATTAAGAAAAAAGACCAAAGTATTTTTTTATTATTTTGTTGAATTTTTTAATTATTTCTAGCACATTCAAAATTTGGGTTAAAAAAATCTTATTTTTTTTTTGTGTCAGCAATCAACATAATATTTACAATTAGTGTTTTAGCACCCTTTTTTTTTTCAGGTAAAAAACATTTATTTAGAAATTCTTGCAAAAATCAAATAATTGTCAGATTTTAATGAAAATTTCAGAACTTATTCACAAATGAATGAAATTATTTTTGGAATGATTTTTTTCTTTTTAGAAAATCTTGGTAAAAAAAATTTTTTTTACACATGTTAACCAACACCCACCCACCCCACACACACTTAATTTCATGAAATTTTGAGAAATTAAATTTCAATCTTAAAATTATTTTTATTATTTAAAAGCAGGGCTTCTTGGAGAATGTAAATCAATCATTTTTTTTCTTCTTTCAAACTACTACACATTTCCTGAAAATATGCTCCAAATCATAAAATAAAAAATGCAATAAAACTATGACATTATTTAATTAGAAAAGCTTTTAATTACTTTTATAAATAAGATTTATTAAGGACTCTATTGTCTTAAGAAAAGTTTTTTTCAATGAATAATGAATTTTTACAAGGATTCGATAAAGGAACAAATCAGATTATACAAGAAAGCTGGAAGACCTCATTAGCAATGGTAGCTACAGCAAAGTAAAAAAGCCAACTATATGGTTCAGAGAAAATACAAAGGATCTGCGGTCCATATAACATCAGGACAACCTTCAAAAGCTTGATGACACTTCACAGATATCTCTCCCGAGTAAGACCCCCCCATAGAGGAGAACATGACTAAAGACTGCGTGTACGCTATCCTGTGCAGCAGCGGAAAAAAATATAAAGGGGAGACAGGCTGCCCCCTTAAGGTAAGGCTTCAAGAACACCAGAAAGTGACCACATGGAGAGAGAAGGGAGATCATCGCCCTCTGTGAGATCAGGTTGAGATCATAGACAAAGAACACCATTGGAAAATTTGTAACCTTAAGGAATCATCACATATGCTAGGCCACAAAAATCTCCTGGGCCACCAAGCATAGAAATGAATACAATATGGGAACCAGTAATACGGAGTGCCAGAGAAAAGCAATAATAACAACAAAAATTGCAATATGAGCTCTGGTAAAAACATGGAATGATAACAGCAAAAATTGCAATATGAGCACTGGTAAAAAATGGTTGCTTGAAGACATTAGGTTTATAATACCCAGAAATTCATACACAGATGTCCTCAAGGACACAAGGCATAGTGAATAAAGGCATTAGTTAGATCCAGTGACAGGACCCAAAGAGTGTAAGTTCAATACACAGTTAAGGCAGTGGAGAACTTTCAGAGGGAAATTAACTGGAGATAACTGATAACTGACATCCATTAAAACATGGCAAGTGGAACTAAAACAGTCTACCCCAGTGAACGAAAGAAAGGGTTCAGTTCGACATTCCAACCACCTTAAGGCCGGAGTGTACAACGGCCAAAACATTGTAATAAATATGGCGACAAAGATGAGGACAATAGTCTGAATAATGTAAATAATTTTACAAGGATTGTTTTCATTTTTTTAAAATTTTAATTATAATAATTTAAATTGTTTCAAATTCTGTATTACTTTAATCCAATTAGTTGATATTGTTATGAAGTGAAAACTATATTTATGAATCAAAAATTGAAAAGTTTAATAAATATCATTTTTGTGACGCCACTGGTCAATCCTGGTCACGGCACCAAATGTGACGCCACCCTGGGTCTCTTTGGCCTGTGCTGGTCGCGGCGCCAATTGTGACATCACCGGTCAGTCCTGGTCACGGCCGCCAATTGTGATGCCTCTAACCCTGGGCTGACTGCAGCACCATCTGTGACGATCTAACCCTTGGCTGGTTTGGATGGAAATCTGGTTTACCACAGAACCATGTGTAACACTAACCCCTCTGGTTGTTGTGGTCGATGTCTGGTTAGATTGGATATCAACCTTGCTGTTCCCAGCTTACCTCCAACGTCTGGTTACCAAAGTAACTGCTTTGATTTCTAGTCTAAGCTACCCACGTTGTGATTTGATCTTAGGTAGACAAAATCAATAAGACGTCAGGTCATAGTGCAAGCTGAATCCAGGGCAAAGGTGATACTGCACAAGTGTATGTAAAAGAAAAATAATGAAACAAACTCAAAAGGTTCAAATGTGTTGAAAAAATAACAAGTATCTTTATATCTGTTTGCTGAATACAGGACTGCATCTTTCTCCCAACCTGGTTCTATGTATTCGTGACACTTTGCGTTTCCCAGGCGAGTCTTGATAACTTAAGTTGTTTTTCAATAAACTGCTTTTTGGTATCTTCAGGTGATATTCGTTAAAACTTGTTTTGGTGGTGTGAGTCTAAATCGTTCTTCAAAAAAAATGCTTTTGGTTAGAAGTCTAAGTCGGAATGCATGGAAATCTTTCAGTCAGCTCCTGTGAAGCTGATCTCCAATCTCACAGCTCTCTGTCGATCTGCGTGCGTCTCCGATCTCCAACCCAACTCAACTGTAACTGTTTGAAGCTCTGGGGACGTTTGTTTATATGGACGCCAACCAAAACCAGATGGGGGCCTGTCGTGGTTTGGATTCTTTGATAATTCCAAATCCCCAATAAGGATTTTGTTTGTCTTCAGACAGGAAAATTTATCACTTCCCATTTTTGGAAGTCAATTACTTTCTGTTTTAGAGGGGGTCCTCCTAAACTCTTCCTTTCTCATATTGGTATCTCACACCAATCCCCTCAGAGGGCGTCAACAATTTCCCCTCTTTCTCATATGTTTACCTTCGCCCATCACTCACGCCACCACTCAGCCAATGAACGCTCGGCAGTGTAGGTGTGGTTAGACTGGCCTCAGTTTACAATTATCGCCTAAGGAAAAAAAATTATCTTCCTTTTTCTTTCTTTCTTTTCTATCGGCTAGAATTCTTATGTATTGTACTGCGGACATTAAATTTTTGTTATCTTAACTTGGGGTCACCTGGAATTCATTAGTGGAATTTTTTCTGACTTATTAACTGGGTGCTCACCAAATCTCTTTGTCTCAATATCATTGCATTCTGTCGCCAACAGCTTGTACAGGCAGTAACGATGGCTTTCTTCATCGTTTTTTTTTTTTTTTTAAGATAACCAAATTTTTATCACTGCAATACGTGTGGGCAGATTGTTTATTCTTTATCCGTATTCTGTTCCCCTTGGCGCTTAACTCTTATGAAAAGATCCAAACATACAACAGATGGGTCTTCTTCTGGACACAAGAACCAAAACCAAATGATATCTCCGAAAGATAATTAATGGCTATTCTTTTTGGGGTGGTCTCACCTAATTCTTTCTTGGTCGCATGCTTGACCCAGTTTCAATTATCTTCTAGAATTCTGCTTTGTATGCCGCTGGCCGAATTGAAATTTTTATTATTGCATATGTGTGGGCAGAGAGTTATTCTTTATGCATATTCTGTTTCCCTTGTCGCGTCATGACACTAATTAATTCTGGCAGAATCCAATACCCGCTTTTCTTATTCCTATTTCACTAAATATTTTTCTTTTATGTATTTATTTTAGTGTGGTCATACTTCTATTAATTAATTTTTCTTTTTAGTTTCACTTAGTTTAGAAAGTACCTGGAGACAAAATCCAATATAATTCTACTAAAAAAATAATTTTCTACTTTAACTTAAATTAAATTTTTCTTATTCAATTTCTATTAGAAGTTCTTATTTTTTAATTTTGAAATTTCCTTTCAAATTATTTCTACTTTAATTCCTATTTCATAAAAAAAAATTTTTTTTGTTAGTAGTTTTTTTACTTTTTACTTATTTTTAAGATTATTCTGTTTTTTGAGAGTTGTTTTGATAAAAACGTAAGGCTATAAAGTAACTAAAATTCAATAAAATACTGGATAATTGCTGAAAATATTACGCTAATTTTTAAAATTATTAGGTAGCTAACCAAAAACAAAGCATTCACTTAGATTGCCAATAAATCAATCAGCATGTCAGAAAAACAAGACATTGTAGATAAGAAATGCTTGTATACTACATTTTATGCTATAAGTAAGTAATATTTGTTTCAAATCAGATTAATTTAACTTTAAATTTACTAATTTTCCTCAAACAACATATGACAAATATATATTTTATTTTTGGAAAATTTTTAAAACCAAGAATTAACTTTTGTTTACAAATGTGTCAAAATGGTCAATATTTATCGATTTTTCTGAAAGTGACCAAAAAGTTGAGATTCCAATCAATATAATTTCTATTTGAAATACAACAGAATATTTTGCTTACTGGAAATAGTAAATTTAATCATTAAGGTTCAAGAATGCTTTTTAATTCTTAAAAATTCATTTTAAAATTTAGGTATCAAAGATTTAGTGGAGGTTCCTATACAAATGCATTCAATATTAAGGCTGTTCTAACTGTTACAAGTAGTATTGTATACCAACTGTTGCTTTATGTTTACAGCTTTCACAATGACAATTCTGGTTGATTCTTACTTTTTGAACATCTTTCATATCTTTATGAAGATAAAGTGAACAATGAAAACCTGAAAAGAATATGATAAAGATAAAAAGAAAAAAGGGGTTATTTTATTAGAAATCTGCACATTGTAAATAGGGATTTAAAATCAAGTAGAGTTTTATTAAATTAAATAGACCACTGCTAAAGAACCATCTTCAAATTTTATTTATTGATATCAATTTGCATTTGATTTAAAAACTTCATTACAGGTTCCTTTATGGGATTATCTTGTAATCATACTGTTGATATTTTTTCAGTTATTTACTTAATGTAGCAACTAGTGTGCTCATCTCAAAATCATCTTTAGTGAGTGGTAATGTTTTTACACTCATGTTTCTGAATTTTATTTTTTTTTACCAAATTGAAATTTTTTTTTATTTCAGGCCCCAAATTAACTCCTTCCAATTTTTCTTTTCAATATGTTCCAGCAAAGTAAGTCAGAACTTTTTCTATGGTTCAGAAGTTAGTGCTATGTAATTTTTGTATCTATATTCTATATTGTTGTAACATTGTCTTTGTTCAAAATAGCCAAGAATTTGGAAGGCTATAGTTAGAGAGAATATTGAAGGAACTGAAGACTAAGTAGGGAGAACAAAAAAAGAAGATTAAATTAAATACTTATACATGGAACAGAAATACTTGAGTAAATCAACTACTCCTCTAATGTGGCTACTTGCCATATTTGTAAGTGGGTGAAGTTCATTGTCACAGCAGTAAGGAAGAGCAGGAAGTATGCTGAGTCCTAATCTACAACATATATGTATAATTGCATCATAACACACACACACACATTAAGACAAACAAAAAAGAGCTACCATAAGCAGATTAAAGATCTTTTTTTTTTAAACAGATGAAAATACTTTAAAATTCTAGATATAGTTTCTAGCTTTAGAATCAGGTTTTCAAGAATTTATCAAATAATTATATTTAATATAATTTTACTAATAAATATAATATATAAATTTTTTTTTGGTGCAAAATCATAAAAAAAATTTGTACAATATATTAATCAAATCCACCTTGTTGGGAAGGTGATACAAAGACTGGTTTGATTAAAATAAAAAAGCTCTAGTGGTAGTAATGTAAAGTCTGTACACTAATGCATGATATAATTAAGTCATTGTAGTTAGAAAGTCTTTATATCAAAAATGTAAATATTTTCCGTCTTTCAGGATTCATATGAAATAATTTATCTGATAAGATCAGATGATGATCATTAGTAGATTCATTTAAATTTTGGGCATTGTAGATATTATTTAAACCAAAATCAAAAGGGAAATATTATCTGTGTTTCAGGGTGTTTCTTTGTTTGATTCTCTTGATGGTTTTATATCTTTTAGAGATCTGCTGCGTGATTTACGAAGGATCAGCAATATAAAACCCACAGTTTCTGCTGCAGACTGGTTGCCTGAACAGAGAAATCCACTTCCTCGGCAGGATAAAACCTCATTAACCAATTTCACCCAACTTTACACAACTGATATGCCAAATTTAAAATATCCTTTCATATTAAGCAAATTGATTTTTGCTTTTCATATATAATTTAATTTTATTAACAAGTCACAGCTTTTCAAGAATTAAGCAGAAAAATCTTTAGCAATTCTGTATTAAATATTTGAGCTTATTTGATTGGTACAATGTGCATGTGTCATAAGATTATACATAATAGTCCAGTGTTTGTAGACTTGATGAGTATCTTGGACTTTACAGGGGCCATACTGAATTTTGGAGTAAAATATTAGAGAAACTTTTGCCTAATTTAAAATCATGGTTTAATTTTTAGATGAAATTTTTATAAGGAGTTTGACTAACTGGCATTATATAAAAACAAACCAAAAACTCTACCTGACAATTATGCTACATTCATAAGTATAGAGGCCAAAATTCTGTATAATTACATTTGTGCATGTGTAAGCAGGCAACTAAGTCAGGTGGTACTGTGAAATATTAACTGGTATAACATAGATTGTTGGTGATGATGTTTCAGCCGAGAAACAATACCTGAGCATCACTCCTGTAGATACATTTCACTTGTGTGTATGAAGGAAATGGAGACACATAAACACAAATTTAATATATACAAATTTTGGCCTGTGTACTTAAGAATTTATTTTAATTGTATAAGTGTATATGTACATGCATAAATACATACAAAATTGCAATAAAACTAAGATACTATTTATTTAGAAAATCTTTTAATTGCTTTTATGAATAAGATATATTATGGACACTATTGTCTTAAGAAATTTTTTTGTATGCATAATGAATTTTTATAAAAATTGTTTTCATTATTTTTAAATTTTAATTGTTATCAAGAAAAAACTATATTTACTAAACATAAATGGAAAAGCAAATTACAATTTAGCAAGTCCCCTAATATTTTAAAAATAATTTTAAATTTTTTTTCTATGTGTATAACTGTGTCAATTTTTATAAATACAGATGTCCATACACAAAATTATCAGAAAATAAGGGCGATAACTATAATAAATTTAAAGCCAAATTATCTGAAAATTCAATAAAACATTAGATTACAGAGAATATTTTCCTAAATTTTTAAGATTACTGAATTGTTAAAAATTATATAAAAAAGATGCTCATATATTCCTCAAGTAATTTTTACTGATATATCCTCTGTAGAAAAAAAATTAGATAAACTTTCAGCTGTCAGTATCTTAAATAAACAGCTACTGCTGTGTTAAAAAATGCATTTCAGCAATATTTTAAAGTAATATTTGTTTCAAGTCAGATTAATTAAACTTGAAATCAGCTAATATTCTTCAAATAAAGTTTCAAAAAGTATATTTTATTTTAGAAAGATTTATAATAAAAAGAATTACATCATGATGACAAATGGCACTAAGATCAGCATTTTTAGTAATTTCAAAACAAAAATTCATTTCATTCAATTTAAATTAGTTTTTAAATGCAGCAAAGTATTTTGCTTATTGGAAATATTAAATTTAATCTATTAGCTAGAAATTAAAATTAAAATAAAGGCTTCAAGAAAGATTTTTCATTTTTAAAATTCATTTTATACCTTAGGTATTACATTTCTGTGGAGGTACCTATTTAAAAGTTGTTCACTATACACAGCAAAACCTTTTTATGTACAGTTTTCAAATGTGGTATAAATTAGTCCCACAAGAAGGTTTTTAACTCCTAGAAGCTTTTGTTTTTGTTCTTTTTGTGGGTGATGGCAGAAGGCATCTGCTCTTTTTTGTTATAATGGATTTCTCTCAATAATAATTATCTTTGTAATCCCATTATTTTCTCTTATATTACAAGTCATAACTTTTCTATTATTTTCTCTTTTATTATTAAGAACAAAATAATTTTTCCCATCAAATATATTTGTTTATTTTTCATAGTATTTCTTCATTGGAACAAATAGAATCTATTTTGTTTTTCTGTTACTCTACTAATTTCTTTATTAATTGGTACTGACAATAAATAATAAGAGTAAATCTTTTATTGACAACAAAAAAAATTGTAAAATAGAAATTGTTTTTGTTATTTCATTTTTTTCACTTTGGTATAAAAAAAAGTGGAAGGATTTGAATTAAGCAGACAAAACTCACCATCAAGAGGAAGGAATCGTTTTACTATTGTTATAACAAGCTTTGTACTGTTACTTCATGTAGATGTTTCCTTCAGTTAGTATTGGCTTACAGCCATTGAAACACCCGTTCTTGTACAATCACCTAAGTTAAGCAATGTTGAGTCTGGTCACTCCCTAGATGGATGACCATTTGGGAAGACCAGATGCTGTAAACTGTGTGGGTTGTGTAATGAATAACAGCTTGGAATTGGAAATCAGAGAGCTGATTGCCAATTCAGATCTGCTTCGTTATATTCCCTTATGCACAAATAATCTTTGGAAAGGTATGAATCCACCTCTTCTCCTCCCAGCTATGGGTTAAATAGTAGGACTTCTATCAGTAAATCATTATTATCTCCAAAATATTCTTATAATCTAAAAATATTTTCTGCTTTAAATAAACTATAAAGGGTTGATAAGCTGCAAAAAATCAAATCAATATAAAATAAGTATTATTAAATTATTTGAGCTAGGTGCACAAGTTAATTCCCTTTGTGCACTTGTTGCAATGTATATGTGTGTGTGTGTGTGTGTGTGTGTATGCATGTACATGAACAACTTAGAGTTAACTCTGCTGAAGGTATGTGACTTTGTTCATGTTGGAATGTTTACTATTTTCTTACTAGCTTTTCTCCATTTTATTATTAGGACTTTCACTACAACATTTTGCATCAACAAACTCTTTATTGTTTCAAAGTAAACAGTAAAAAATTGGAAATAAAGAAATAGTTTCTCAAAAGACCTGAATCAATATTCCACATCTTGTTAGCCATTTCTATGCATGTTATCTTAATGACTTCAGCAACAGAAGCTTTGATGATTAACCAGAGTCCAAATTTGTTGTTGTTCTGCCACCCACCCCACTCTCTAGTTCTTTATGCCACCTTTGATTTGTTATCTAGGAATAGTTATTTAACATCTGATTTTTGTGATTAAAAACAAGATATAAAGATCTAGTAATACAAATAATAATAGTAAAAATGCCACATTCAAAAAAAAGATTATAATTTTAATGCTTACTCATATTAAAGATATTTATAGATACAAGAGTTATGATGTAATACCAATGCAGTGTATTTCTCAGTTAATAAATATATTTGAAGGTAAAAGATAAAAATGATCAATTTTCCTTGACCACTTTTTGTTTTACTCACCATATGGATAACTTTCCTTCTGAGCCTCTCAGGTCTTCAACTCCTTTAAAAAGGACAAGACCACCTCGTCTCAAGTTGGACAGCAACAACCAAATAAGTATACAATATCCATGGTCATCTCCACTTCACTGCTGACCTTGTCTGCATTGAATAATGTCAAAAGGACCTCAAGAAAAACTCCTTTTCTTACAGCTCAAATGCCTCACAGAAAACAAGAACTTTCGAGAGTGGGGAAAAATAAAAGTGAAAAAACAATTAAAGGACAAATTTCTTCTGAAAAGTCAGACTAAAGGAAAGAAAAAAACTAAAAACAAAATATTTTTTATATAATTCACTTTTTTTATTGATTGCATTGTCAAAAGGCTTGTGAGTTGTGTCCAAATGTCTTATTTAAATGCCATTCTGGTTTTGGCCATTGTTGAAATTATACACCAAAGTGCCTACACCAGAAGCCCTAAATTTATTCATATGGCCAAAGCAATTGGCTCTAGATTTCTGTGATTAGTGTGCAAAAAAAAAAGCCATAATTTTATTAACTTCATTATTTTTAAGGTTTTAATTCACACTTTTTTAGCTAGTGTATTTTTTTTATCTTAAATTCTGTTGCAGGTTCTCAGATAAGAGATGAATTCTTTTCCATGTCAACTGCAGGAGTGAGGCTTACGCAACCAGTGGAGACTCTAGTCTTGCAAAGCTGCCTCTTTTCTTTTTTTTTTCTTTTTTTTTTTGGTTTTTGAGAGATCAGTTGCCTTGATTGATCCCATGTCTCCATATTGTCCTCTCAGCTGCCTCTGTTTACCACTGATGGTGATTGAATCCAAATCAAGACATGTGTACCCAAGCAAACATTTTTTTGCTAAAGTATATTTATTATGTTTATATTATGTGACATGAGCCACATTTGACTTTACATTTACTGATTAAACTAAAACCAACACATTTAAAATCCATCATTTATGCCAAGTGAAATAGACTTTTCTTTTATAATAATTTCAAAGTGACATTATTTTCACAGGTTGCAAAACTGTATCCTACTAGAAAACAGGAAAATTTATTTTCTCAAAACAGTACCTTAGTAAGACAAAGTTAGGTCACTCTAATTCATCAACTTCTCTGACAAGCTTTTTTTCCCTAGTGACCCAACTACATGAATTGAAGCGTGCTACTAGATTGGCATCCAGGTCCCACCCGTTTACTGTTGAAATAGTTAAATGCAACTGCCACTTTTACTCCAACAGTTTCTTTTCTTGCACTTCCTGCCTGTAGAACTTCCTTCCATTTCCTTGCTTCCCTGATAACTACAATCTTCAAAAATTTAAATGTAACCATCTTCTGTCTTCTTGAATCCCATTGATCTTTTGTCCTTTCCTCAATCCTCCCTATACTTCTCTCTCACTTTCACTCCCTGTAACCCCCTGAGTATTAGTGGCATTCCTACCTTGCTTGGAGGGAAATGATTAAAAAAAAATTAATTTCCAAGTAAGAAAATAGACTTGAAATTCTTAATGGTAAATAAAAAGGAACAAGACTGAATATGGTTTTAATTTAGGTACAATGCTTTTCTTCAATTAATTCCTGCATTCAATGTTTTTTTTTTCTGGATAAGTAAATTATAAAACGTTTCTTTGGAAGAAGTAATTATTTTGGCAACAGTTTTTGACTTTTTATCACAAAATACCAAATAAAAATAAAAATTTGTTAAAATATTCAACTCATCTACAAAAAAAAAGGAGAGCAAAAGAAGAAAGCAGATAAATGTGTAAATCTCAAATTTTATATTCCAAAACTTGTTGGGCTGTTTTACAAAAGTTAATTCTCTTTTAGTTTTATAGTCCAATTTCTTTTTATGAAGACATTTTTTGTACAAAAGGAACATAGACTAGACATGGAAAGATTTCTTAATGACTCCACTTACTACTTCAATTTGGACTGTTACTCAAGAATGTGAACTATCACACTGACAGACTACTTGATATGTTGTCCTTTTATTTATATCTGGCGTGCGGATTTAGTACGAGACACAAAATGCATGCAAATATTTAATAGGAAAGTACACAACTCCATTTTAAAGTATGTTACTTGAAAAATATAAAATTTATAATAATTCATGCTTAAAAGCCGAGATTTGTAGATGAATACTTAATATTCTTTTAAATTCTATGTAATTTTTATCTTTATCCAGGAATTACAAGTTTATTAAATTTTATTTTAAGTTAGTATCCACTTAGTAAGGATATTGTATCTTATTAATAATTTCCAAAAAATCCAAATCCAGGACCTACTCACTCCTTTTGGAGTCTTCAGGAGTATAGCTTGGTCAATTGTGGGTTGGTGAGGCTATTTAACTCATACTTGGTGTGGATGGCCATTGACTCTGGGGAGTTCAATTCATTACATTCATTTATGTGCTAATACACTTGGGAAAGGGATGAATACCTTTCTTCTCCCCCCAGCTATGGCTAAATAGCAGGACAGTCTGGGTTTTATAGCCTTGGGTGGCAACTGGTCTAGGAGAAAGTAACTTTGACTTCAAAACTGTATGTAGCCCTGGTGTATCACATACTATACAGCTAAGGAAAGGATCATTCACATTGGCTCGATGATCCCTGACTGCTGTCGGATGATGATGAGTAAAAGCTTCTAAAATGCAACTACTAAGTTTGACAAAGTAAAAACTTAAAATTATTTGTAGCTCAAAGCAAAATAAAATTCTTAAGATTATCAGTTAAATAGATGCAAAAAGAAAAATTCATTGACCACCACACTCGTTTTAAAAAAAATAGATTTTACAACAGAATTATTTTGTTACAACTTTACTATTTATATACTTCTAAAATCCTATAAACCTAATGCAGTTTTGCCAAATTGAGTTACTCTTAAAAGTCTAGCTTCTTCCAATTTTTAGACTTTTAAAATAAGCTGGGCTACTAACAATAAAAAAGTTAATTCAAAATTTAGTAATGCTGGGCTTTCAAATGTAGCTCCATTTGCTAACTTTGTCTCACTATATATTACTATATATTACTACTACTAAAAAACAGGCATTAGAATCTGAACTTATTAGTAGACTTACTAACTCAAACCAAATTATGCTATTGACAAAGTTTAGCTTAGTCTGTAACCAGATCAAATGGGAATAGGAAGATTGTGTTGCACAAATGTTCCAAATAATGCCTTGAAAATCAGGATTCAAAACCCTGTTTTTAATTTGAATTTGAACACTGATTTCTAGTACCAATATGTAATAAACAACTCTCAGTTACAAAATAGGTCTTCCAAGTATTTCTAATTTGACTGAATTCTGATTAATTTCTCCTAGTAGTTCCCTCAACCAGTTTAAAAATAATAATAATAATAAGACTTACAAAAAATACTGAATTGGTTAATATAAGTTTTATTCAAACAACAAAACTTTGAGATGTGCATACATCAGGTTGCCTTATTTATGACCCCTAAAAATAATCTTAGTAGACTAGTTTTATAATGTACTCTATTCTTGGTTCTAATACATCAATGGTTTACTATTGCTGACCGTTTTCAGACTATTTCTACCCAGGTATTCACTTGGCATTAGATCTGTACATGTAGCTTTTGTTTCAGAACAAAAAATTTCTAACAAAACATCCTTGTTGGAATTCAAAACTAAAGTGGAATTTTTAAAAAATCAACATTTTAATCAATTTTATTTATTTTTTAACAAATTACATGAATGTGCATACCAATAATTATCTTACAAGAATAAAATTAACAATATTCTTATGTTGTTTATTAATATTACATATGAAAGAATCCTGAAAAATTCTCGGCTTGGCCCACTTCCCAAAGTGAACATTTCAATGATCAGACATGCGAATACTAAATGGTGGAAAGAGCCATGAACTTTTCAACAGCTCCTCATTAAATAAAAATTGTTCTCTGCACTTTCATGGCTGCTAACCTACTACTATGTCTTTTGAGATATTTTCTATATTTTTTCTTAAAACATCAGAGCCTATTTCTATTGCAAAATCTCTGACCAACAACTGCTGAGGTGCATTGCACTGTGTATATAAGCATTTTGGAAGAACAAAAGGAACAAAGATTGAGAAAAAAATTTGTTTCGTTGCCAACTATGTGCATTATGAAACTTTTCCGTCCAGTTTTGTTGAATTTTTCCAAAACTTGAAAATATTCCACAAACAAAAATACATTTATTCTCAATTTTATAATAAAAAAAATTCTTTTTTTTAACAGTATCAATAAAATATTTCCTTAAAATAACATTTTCACAACAATGTGTCTTTGGGTTGTTTTTTTTTTCATTTTTTTTTTTTCAATTCATTTACTTGGCCTCTCTACTAAGACAGGATGTGACAAGGTCATTTTTACATACAGAACATATGCATATGGGCCAAAGACAAAAAATTTTGCCCTGCCTCTGGAAGCACTGTCATCGGTATTACACTGACCCCACCTCTCTTACCACAATGAGGAAGGTGCTGCCACAGACATGGAATTGCCAGGAGCAGGCACCTTCTCCCATCTAAAATGAGGAGCAATGTTTACTCCACTTCTGGTCAAAAGCACCCCAAGTCAGGTGGCAATGCCACTTAGATGCAAGGGGCTACTGCGAGTAAAAGAGAATAAGATTTTAGAAGAAACTGGAAACCCAATTCTGAATATTTATGAATGTTTATTCTCATATTGCAATCTTAACCTAAAAATGAGTCATGTTCTTAAATAGCTCATGTCAGATTGAGATGCATCGGACTTGTTTAGAAATATATGAACTGTTGGCTGTATACAACCACTTTCTAAGATCATTGCTTAAAAATGGCTTTCAGTGAGGGAAGCATGTAATTCTCAGCAAGGACTATCCTTCAAACATTGTATACTGGCATTTCAGAATCATAAACCAGATAACAGAAACCATAACATTTGAAGACTTTCAACAGCAGAAACAACTAAAATGGATAGCACGTGATTCAAAGAGAAAATAATGACATAATCAAGATGCTGACATCCTATGCTACCCCAAACAAAATACAAAGAAGGAAGCCCCAATCAGTACTGGAAAGCACATTAACACCTACTGGGCTTGAGAAACCTATTTCCCTGAAAATAGTTTAAGGGAAAGATTTTATAACAGAAAAATATTGATATTTTATTTTAGAATGTGGAGGGGTCCTATTCAAAATAGTGATACATTGTAAAATTGATCCCTTACATTTTAAAGAAATATCTTGATTTTGTTTTTCTTTTTAACTAAATAACAGATATATACATTTTACATGCCTTATTTTAAGAAAATATTTTAAACAAGCAACAGCAACTGCTTGATGAAGTAAGTAGATTTCTTTTTACATGTTTTACAAAAAGATTACTCTTCTTTAATGAATGAACTGATATGTCTTTATTTTAAACTTTATCACTATGTATGTGACTTCATTTGCTGTACAAAAAGTTTATCCTGTGATTGAAGGTGACTGATCACTGATTATTTCATAGTTGTGTTGTCATATCCTGCTATGATAACAGAACAACTTTGATTTTGAATTAACAATAAAGATATTGCAATTGAAAAAGAATGCAGCAGAGAGAAGTAATATTAATAATGCAAAGTACTAAAGGTTAAACAAGTAATTATTTGCCAGGTGAAACAGTTTTGGGGGTTTTTTTTGTTACATTTACACAAGTCCAGAAGACACTTTAAAAAGTCAGGGATCTATTTTACACTATCAATAATATAAATATGATCCACCTCAAATGATAATCAAAATTTCTCGATTCAAACATGTTGCACTTTGCAGAATGTAACATGATAATCCATAAAAATTATTCCCCAAAAAGATTTTCCTTATTTTTAAGAACAATC
Source organism: Acanthosepion pharaonis (assembly GCA_903632075.3). Lineage (NCBI taxonomy): Eukaryota > Metazoa > Mollusca > Cephalopoda > Sepiida > Sepiidae > Acanthosepion > Acanthosepion pharaonis. The sequence continues at coordinate 650,768 of CAHIKZ030005585.1, forward strand.
CAATCTATGTAAGCAATGTTGTGCATTTTATTAATTATTTCTAAGATGTTAGCAATTTTTTGATAAGAATCAGCAATATTATTGGTCCTGATCTAGCAGTTTGCTTCAGTCACTTTCCCATCACTGTAAGGTTGCCTCTCTGTGCCTTTTCTATAAATACTTTCATGATAATTGTTTGGATGAGCTCTTTGCTATGGTACGTAGACACACACACACAACCAGATTTCTTAGCAGCTGACCTATCAATGGATTCAATATAGTCTTTCCACTTCATGTCAGATGAGAATGTTAGCCCAAGAAGGTGCAACAAGTCACTTTCCTGAAGGTTAGCATCAACCATACCAATGGAAGGAAGACCAGAGTCTCTCAGATGATTAAAGGAGAGAAGTTTAATTTTGGAGGTGTTAAAATCAACAAGCAATTAAAAGTAGTTTTGGATTGTAAGATCTCTGTCTCTCTTTTTCATACACATGTATGTGCAAAGACTTATATAGATTAAGGATTCACCAGGACATGTATTTTCAAGATTCTAAAATGGTTGGGAATCACTAAATTTTTAAATAGTGATTTACACTATTTATATTTGGACTATTGTCTTCATCTTCATTGTTGTTATCACAATATTTTGGCTGTTGTGCCCTCCAGCCTTCCTCAACTGTATATCAATCTGGGTAACCTACAGAGAATTATGAACTGAACCCTTTATTTAATCTATGGAGATAGACTGTTCTCATTCCACTGCTAAGGATATCATCTTGGTCTTATTTTTTATTACTGCTCAGTTATTGCTTGCCTGTTTTCACTGAGTCCAAGTACACACTGCCTGGCCTAAGGATTGAACTCACAATTACTTTATGGACTAACACATTAATCCACTTGGCTATGAGACAATAGTGTAAGTAATAACTCCTCATTCCAGAAATTCAAACAGATTTTATTTGAATTTTTGAAATCAAATATTTTCTTTATTAATTTTTGGGATAGTTTTCGTCATATTCTTGCTACTTTTTTTTAAGCAATACTAGTAGAACGGTTGTCAGAAGTTTTTTTTTTTTTTTTTATTATTCTGATATCATGCTGTCAATCTTTAACGACCGGAAAATATTTCAATTGGAACGTTATAAAAGAATGAGAATTGTCATTATCCTTTCGTGATTTGATAATCTAAGGGAGGTAACTTTAATTCTTAATGTATAATATTAAACATTTCATGACAGGAACTTTTAACACCTTGATTTTAATTTAAAATAAAATATTAAGAAGCCAATGCACGTTCATAATACACGATTTTTGCATAAGAAACTTGTTTAAGCAACTGTACTCAAATTTGACTAAATGTTAAGCAATTCCATGTCTACTATCAGTGTAGCTTAAGTCACTCAGTAAAATTAAAACAAAACTATATAACTGAGTACTCATCAAAATCCTAAGTTTCTTATAAAAAGAAAATATTTGTATTCTGGATGTGCAGAACGTGACAATGTGCGGATGATGTAACGGTTAGAGAGAGATGGTTAGAGGATAAGAAACTGGAGAGCCGAGTTCAAATTCCGGCACAGTTTGTTTCATTCACTTTCACACAAATACCCTTGGCAAAGGTAATTCATCTTTTCATGCTATGGGTTAGAAATAGTAGGGTAGACTGGACTCTGTAACCATGGTTGGTAACCAGTATAGGAAAAGGACTCTGAATCCCAAAATCATCTGTCTCCTAACTAATGTCTGCTTCTTAGTATAGTTGAGGCATAGGTTGGTTCTGTGGGTGCTGAAGAAGCACAAATGTGATCAAGCAGATGGACATGCTCAGAAATGAGCAGCCATGCTGAAGAAATCCCAAGTTGAAACAGATCTGATGGTGGTGATGATGCAGTCTATGATACTTTATGTTTAATATTGTATATTTTCATTGAAGTAGGGAATTATTTTTATAAGATATATACTTAAATAAGATATATATATTTATATGATAACGTAACTGTCCAGGTTCCAATTCTCAGTAGTGGATGCACACTACTGATGAGTCCCAAATATAGGACAAAACAACCGTCTAGACTCGATGAATTACTTAATTATAATTATCTCAAATCCTCCTAATTTTTATCACATACATAAAACATACATATATATATATATATATATATATATATATATATATATATATATGGATTCCATAAAAATAAAACTCATAATTTTTTTTGGCACTTATTTTTTTAAAAAGTGCTTGATACAAAATAGAGTTTAATATTGTAATATTATTTAAAATATTTTTAATATATATATATATATATATATATATATATATATATATATATATATATATATATAAATCCTAATGAACCAGGTAATACCTACCTAGGTTTCACCACATGGGATCATCGGGGCCAGTTCACACACAGGAACCTACCTAACACTATCCATAACATACTTGTGGAAAATACAACCATTGCCTCACCAACATGTAAAAAAAATGGCAAAAAATAATGAAAGCATTAATAATAATAATAATAATAATAATAAAAAAGAGAAAACATCAACACCCAATAATAACAATGTGCTGACAGGGTTTAGGAAAGAATTTCCCGTCACTATACACATTAAAAATCTACAGATTCAGTTAAAAAACAACATCCATAATCTATGTTAATGCAAAAAAGCATCTCTATTAAAAAATTTTAATAAAGATGCTTTTTTCAGTTGATTTTAATTTAAAACTTCAGATCATAATTCAGCTAGTGACTAAATGCTGATATTTTTGAATTGAACTTAGATAGAAAGGAAATTATTAGGTTTCTAAACTGCACAAGGGCGAGAGACAGTCTCTAAGAGGGAGAAAATGACTTTCATTTGTATTTTTTATTTGATAACATTCAGAAGAGAACTTATTAAAACTCTAAATTATAGACCCACTGTATCTAATCCTAATTTTAAGATATATCAATTTTTGTTGACGTCATAAGGCTAAATCTTTTTTGTTTGTTTTATTCTCGTCTACTTGTCAAAGAAATAGTCACTTCTCTTATCATCTAAGAAATAGTTTTTATTTATCTTGGAATACGTGCAACGCGATTACCTCCCTTTGACTTATGCGTTTTCTTTTTTATGTATTACGTCGTTAAAGGACTTAAAAGCGATGATGGCTTTCCACTTTTGTTGCTGTAATTCTTCTTTCCCTTTACCATCTCTATTTATTTTTGTTCTGCCATCCATTCATAAAAGCAAATTTACCATGGTAAATTTGCTTTTTAACACCCAAACGCCCGCGCGTTAAATATCTACGGGTTAAGTTTAAGAAGAGTCTTAACTTAAACCGGTTTATTCTATTTAGTTTTTTAATTTTTCCCCTTTTCTACACAGAAAGAAAAACCCCACCCTAACACCTAACTCTAAACTTAACCCGGTATATTGTATTATTTAAATTTTTTTTTTATTTGTCTCCTTTTCTACACAGAAAGAACCCTAACCAAACCCACCCTAACCCTAAACTTAACCCATAAACATAACGCTTGGTAAAGAAAGAGCATGATTATGTATAAAATTACAAAATAAAAAAAAAATGCTAGAAACGAAATAAGGGTTTATTCAATTGTATTATGTTTTTTGTTTTCAAATTATTGTATTTTGTTATACATAAAACTACACTTACAAAACAAAATTACATTTCTTTACGCTAGTGCGTAGTGATTTTCTGCACCGAAAGTCTGTAAAAGAAGTAAATAGGCCACAATTTCTGATTACGCTAGCGGAAGTACCCCGCACTGTGTTACTGAACACTATGGCAGTAATGGGGGAACGAATGACCAACAAGAAGTCCGATTTTTTCTTGTCGATAACTCCAAAAAACGATAGGTTTCTTCATAATTTAATTGTTAATTCGAGTTCAGCATGAACATTTACACGGAATTGTGACGATTTGGGAAAATTTTAAGGGATATTTAGCGCGCGGGCGTTTGGACGTTAAAAAGCAAATTTACCTTATTTAAAAAAAAAAAACAAAAAAACTCCGTGGCGGTAACTTAAAGCCACGGTAAATTTTAATAGTTTATATTTCTCTTGTTGGATCTATCACACCATTTTGTCGATATGTAAGCCATGCCTGCGTAACGTCACAATAGTAGAGTACGATGTGAATAAATACTAAGTTTATCACAGAGCAAACTTGAGGGTCAAATTTTTACAACTCTAGTCGTAGCTTTAAAAACGCATTGTCTCGCTTTTTTTTTTTTTTTTTTTAAGTGAAAAACAATGAGAGTGATCTCCCTTGATGTTCTGATGACGTCACGTACTGAGGCGGGAGATTTGAGCATGCGCCTTGTTGAAATTTCTAATGTCGCAGTGGCACAACAGGAACGAAGCAGCAAGATTTGGGCGCCAATTAACATTCGATTGATTGAGTTATTTGTAGCGTAGATTGAAGGAAAAGAAAACGACATAATCTCCACAACGTTATCTGAGGATCTTTCTACTGATTCTACGCGTCCAAATTGTCGATTTTATTGGTAAGAGAAACTTCATTCCCGATCTTAGCGTTGTCCATGTTTTTTTTTTTTTTTGTTTCGTTCTTCATTCACTTCCAATCTATGGCGTTGTTTCGCTACTTTTCATTAATTTCGAGATGTTCTCCCTCATTTTAGGTTTTTAATTATTTCTTTCGTTATTACTATTAAAATAAGGAAAAGTGTATTAATTAATTGTAGAAAATTTAAAATTTTCTTTAAAAAACATTTATAAAAAAAATTAATCAACTTGATTTGTTTTGAAATGTTTGACAAAAAAGATGCTTTAAAAAAACAAAGACTTATTCATTTTACGAATAATATTAATTAAAAATGAATATTACAGCATTTTAATTTTTAATACATAGTATTTTCTTGTAATATTGAATTAAAAACATCTTTCTTATTTGAACTGATTGAATAAAACGTAACAATTTTGACAATTTAGTTTTAATTTGAAAACAAATTAAAAGTTTTTCGGGGTTTATTTGTTACTTCTAAAAAAAAAAAAAAGTTATTAATTTATACATTTTTTTTTCTTGAACTTATTTCAATAGAAATGAAAATTGTATGTTTATTTCCACATTAAATCGATTACACTGAAAAACAAAGTCTTTAAAAAAAATTTTAGGTTTTTTTGCTATAAAATATTTAAATAAAAATAATTTTTTTAATTGTCTGAAGTTATTTGCTAGGTAAAGTCTCACCAATGTATTTTTCCGACTATTCTTGTATAAATGTGGAAATACTTCAAAACTTGTTACTTCATTTTTTTGTCTCAATTTCTGGTATGACTCGTAGGTAATCCTTTTTATTTACATGCGCACTGTTGTCAACATCTTTGTTGTCATCACAACGTTTCGGACTTTGTTCTCTCTAGCCTTCGTCAGGTGTATGTCTTTCCGGGACAAGGAATTTTGAACTGAATCATTTATTTAATTTGCAAAAGTAGATTATTCTCATTCTGCTGCCTATGTCTAGGAATATTTTGTTCTTTTCTTATTGCTTTCTTAAATACTCACATCATGTGCTAATTCTTATTTTTAAAATGAAATAAAGATTCAGAGCAAACAGGTTTCAAATTAAAAATGTGAACATTTTTTTAACCATTAGAAAGAACATTGAACTTCATGCCTCTGTTATTTGAATTATAATTTAATTTTGCGAAACTCTTTCACCTCAAAATGAAATAAAAGCTTCTCTTTATGTATTATTGCCCATAAATTTTTTTCCAGAGAGAATAAAACGGTTTTTATGTTAACAATAACACTTAAAGATGCTGGGAAAATGGGCGCTGTTCTCTGTACCAGATTCTTGATTCCTCCTGCTACTGTTACAAGAGCCAGATTAGATTGAAAATAGCATAGTAATGTTTCCATATATGGGCAGGAACTGCCCAATCTTCACTGTCCAGTTTCAATATTAAACAAACCTTTCCACATCCTTGTAGGTGACAAATTATTTTCCACCCTACAACCCCTGTCTCATAGACAAAAGGTTGCTAGGTACTCTGCTGTATTTCTATGGAAAATGCTCAGACAAACTACATTTCTTAGTACCACTAGTTCTAACCTTCACAGCTAATACCCACCATGCTATGCAAATTGTGGTAAACCACCCTTATTCCCTTCTTAATCAACTGGTGTGTGATGTTCCACATGAGCAGCTTCTTCTTATGAACCATTGCATTGTGGAACTGATTTCCAAGTAGATGTTTCCCTGATCACTACACTCTTTAACCCATTCGAGTCTAGAGTTAACTGTTATCTTCCCCACATATCTACATAAACTGTGCCTCTTACTCTGTAACCCTCTACCTCAAGTGGCTCTCGGGTCTTATACAAGATGTTAATCATTGTAAAACAAAAAATTAACCAGAACTCAACAACCTGTCTCTTACTTTTAGTTTTAACATAGCATATACAATACATTTGCAGCAAATGTGTTCTATATGATAGATACCTCACTCCAAAAAAAAAGCAATACTTAAGGTTTAAAATGTATTTTAAAAATGAAAAATCTTGAAGTTTTTATTTTAATTTTAATTCCAAGCTAATAGATTAAATTTAATATTTCCATTAAGCAAAATAATTTGCTGTATTCCAAACTGAATTTAAATTGATTGGAGTTTTTTTTTTTTTTTTTTTTTAATCGCTGAAATTGGCTATATTGACAAATCTGTCAACACAGCATTATTCTCTTTATTAAAAAATCTTTCAATGATGAAATATACTTTTCTGAAACTTTATTTGAGGAAGTCTTGCTGATTTAAACTTTAATTAATCTGAATTAAAACAAATATTTCTTTTTGTTTAAAATATAACAGAAAAAGTATTTTTTAACAAGGATATGGTTGTTTTTCTGAGGTGTTGATAGATTTAGCAATAGCTTAATATTTGGCAGTTTTAAAGAGCACATAACTTTAAAAATTACATGACATATGTGAACACCATTTTTGTTTTTTTAACTACCCAGGAATCTTGAAAATTTAGGAAAATATCCTAAGTAATGAGATTTTATTGAATCTTAGGTACTTTAGCTTTATAGTCTTACTTACAAAGATGCTTATTGAGGAAATGATAGAAAATTACCAATAAATTTACTGTCATTACCACTCTTATTTTGTGATAATATTGTGTTTGAACATCCATAATTACAAAAATCGACATGTTTATACACAAAAAAATAAATTCTTCTCTTTAGAATACTGGGGAGCACTAAATTGTAGTAAGCTTTTCCATATATGATTAATAAATATAGTTTTTACTTAATAACAATATCACCTAACCACTATAAATTAATACAGAATTTTAAAAAATTTTAAACTTTATAAATTATTATAATTAAAAAAATTTTTTAAATGAAAACAATTCTTGTAAAACTCCATTATTCATCAATAAAAAAAATTTCCTAATATTGTGTATAATATATCTTATTCATAAAAGTAATTAAAAAATTTTCTAATTAAATAATGTCTTAGTTTTATTGTATTTTTTTATTTTACATTTCAGACCAGATTATCTGTAACTTGAGGGTTTTTTTTTTTTTTTTTTTTTTTTTTTTTTTGACAAAAATTATTTAAATTTTCTGAGGACTTGTCCTTATAACAAATATAAACATTAAACTCTACAAAAATAAATAAGTAGGGAGGAGGATAACATGTGAAAAAAAAAATCTAAAATAATTTCATTCATTTGTGAGTAAGCACTGAAAGTTTCATTAAAATCCAACAATTATATGATTTTTGCAGGGATTTCCAAAACAGTGTTTTTCAATGCAAAAAGACACTCAAATTCCCATACTAATTTTTAGTCACCTGTTGACGCAACAAAAAATCTTCCTAACCGAAATTTCAAGGGTTCTCAAAAGGATTAAAAAATTATAATTGAATAATAAAAAACATCCTTTGGTCTTTCCCCTTAATAATAACAAAGATTTTGATGATAAAACTTTTTTTTATTAAGTTTGGGGCATTTTTTTTTTTTATCATGTATGCTCATTTTCTTTTTTAGTGTATCTTTGGATGTACCTAATATATGATATGTTTTGTTGTTCATTTTTTGTTTGTTTATACAGACTTCCTATGACAGTGCAAAAAAAATAAATAATAAAAATAAAATAGATCTATTTTAAATTAATGTCTTCAAATTTTCTCTAAGTAAAATGCTGAAACAATGAAATTATGCAGTCCAGTCTACTCATCTTGTTTCTTGTACTCTGTAACTTTTTCTTGGAATTTTGAACCTTTTATTCAATTCAAGGGGGTGGATTTTCTCTTTCTGCTTTCTATGTTTCAAGAATATATGAATTTTCAGTTCTGTCAGATTCAGGAATTAAATCATCAGTTGAAAGATGTTTCTCTGGCATTTGTGAGTTCAATGACTGTTTTTGTTTCTGCTAACATTTTAATCAGCAGAATGTTTTTATTTTCTTCAGTTGTTTGTTCTATTCAGTGTTTAGAATTTACATCAGTTTCTTTCTTTTTTTTTTATTCTCCTATTTCAACAAAATCAAGATACTGGATGTTAAGGTTTTGTACTTGCAGTGAGAACAGGTGTGAATGGAATTTATTCTAAGGTTTCCCATAGTATGACTCACAGGACTGAGTGTTAATGTCTACTGTTAAGTGTGAAAGAAATAATGAGCCTGAATTGAAATCTGCCCTTTTTGACTCCCTGTGTGAAGAAATTATTGATGTGTTCTTGGTGATGTGAATAATTTTTTCTCAGGCATAGGGAAAGTTTAGGGGTTCTTAGTGCTATGAGTTCAAAGTTGTTATAACTTGACTATTGTTTAAATTAAAATAACTTTGTTTCTCCTGTGAAAGACCAACTTTTGTAGTGGATGTTTCATTTTGTAATTCTTCTATAAAAGACTACTGTAAAATTGACTGCAGATCCTCTGGATTTAAGAAGCAGGAATGATGTTTCTTGTTCTGTTTAGAGAAACTGCTATTCTTTGCTTGTTAGCATCATTTTTTGTTTTCTGTTGGGTAATTGTTCCTGTAAGGTGTTAGTTATTCCCAATAAATTTGATTTTCTGCTGTGTGCAACAAATTATTCCATTCTTCACATAAAAAGTGTTTAGTTTTGATTTTTCACTTATTCTTCATTCTTGCTATTAATATGAGACTTTATAAGACCAGTATCTTCTGTTTGAAAGAATAAATAGGTGAGGGAGAGGATACTAATCAAATTCTGAAGACTTCAGCATATTTCTAAAGTGTATCAGCTGAAATGTACTAAAAAGAAAATTAATAGTCTTATTAATAATCGAATAATGAAAATATCTTTGAAGTTCAAAAATCAACTTTAATTTTGATAATTTTCATAACTTATTCATATACACTTTATTTAGCAACCAAACAAGATGGCCAATAACAAGGAATATCATTTGTATTTTTCAAAAGCTACCTATGTAAAGACAATTCAGATTAAATTCTTTTGTGAGATGATGAATTATTGAGTGATTTTCATATCACTCTGTCTATAGGTTCTGCTGTCATTAAATTGGATCCCCACAAAGCATGTGGATTGATAATATCCCTGCAATAGTCATTAAGAAATGTGCTCTTGAACTAGCCCATGTTCTCTCTAAACTCTACAATAAATGTCTTACTGCTTCATGTTTTCCTGCTTATTGGAAATCCTCTTCTGTAGTTCCAGTCTTTAAGAACTCTGGCAAACTATCTGATCCTTCTATCAGCCTATTAGCCTTCTACCTCTTTTTGTTAAAGTATTAGAGGCTCTAATTAACTCTGAATTGGTTAAGCATCTCACCTCGTGGGGTCTTTCAGATAAGCAATATGGCTTTCACTTCTCTAGGTCAACTTCTGATGGTTATTGCTAAAAATGCCTGTCAAATGAATGGTGAAGTTTGGGCTGTTTTGGATATCTCAAAGGCATTTGACAAGGTTTGGCATACTAATGTTTATCAGAAGTTGAAAGATTATGATATTTCTGGACAAACTTTTCAGTCTTTCTTATCAAATTGGGAAATGAAAATTTTCTTGAATTGCCACTCTTCCAGATTTTTTTTTCTATAATGCAGAGCTTTCTTCTTGGACTTTATTGTTCCTAATTTTCATTACCAACCTTACTAATATCATCAGTTCTCAACTCTGTATCTATGCTGATGACACAACTATTTATTCCTGACCTATAATCTGTTGTTAAATGGAGCAAAGAATAGCATGCTAATTTTAACACCACCTAAATGAAACTGCTTTTCTTTTTCTTTTTTTTGTTAAATTGTCTGAGAGAACCCTTTTTACTTTCCATCAGCATGGCTGATGCTAATCTTCAGGGGACTAACTCCTTGTGTCTTGAGCTAACATTTTCTCCTGACATGATGTGGAGAGATATTGAACCAAATGCTAAGTCTACTGCTAGGAAAGTTGGTTTCCTGTGTCTGGCTAGAATCTATTTTATATATTTATGTCTACCATTCGTCCTTGCTTTGAATATTGCTATCACATCTGGTCTGGTGCTCCTGCTATATATTTAGAGATTCTTGATGAAATCCAAAAAAGAATCTGCAATGTTATTGGTCCTGATCTGGTATCTCAGCTTCTGTCACTTTCCCACCAACATAACATAGATTCCCTCTACCTTTTCTATAAATACTTTCATGGTAATTCTGATTAACTATTGTACCTAGACTTTATGAATTTAAGCATAGTACTAGATTGGCAGCTAGGTCTCATCATTTTACAGTTGAAATGGCCCTCAATGTAACTATAAGTTCTATGCTAACAGTTTCTTCTCGCACTTCTTGCTTATGAAACTCTTTTCCAATTTCTTGCTTTGCAGTCAATTTTGATCTTCAAAAATTTAAATGCAATGTCAATCATTATCTTCTGTCGTATTAATTCCTGTTCTTTTATTGTTCTCTCTCCTTGAGTGTTTTCTTTTTCTCGTATTCTTTTACATTCAGTAACCCCTTGTATCTTAGTGGCTTTATTGCCTTGCTTGATGGAGGGATGATTAAAAAATGGTAGGTGGATTCATAATCAATGATTGACAGGTTATATTGGTATAAAAATTACTATAGGTAATTGAACCAAATACTCCAAGCTCACTTAGCATATTTTCTTATCAGACATTCTTGATTCAAATGTGTGGTTGCAATAATAGAAAACATTAGACATTTAAAAAAAATATAGGTTTAAAAAGTTAGCTTTAAATGATCACTATACGAAGACTGACCTACAGCCTTATAATTCAAACGTTCAGTTGTTTTGCATTAACTAGATTCAACAATACTTGACTTTATTCGGGCAGAAATTAGCTGTATCAGTCTCAATAGTCCAAAATTATCTCTGTATCCTTGTGGGTGATAAATTATTTTCACCCTACAAACCTTTTCCCCACAGACAAAAACATTGAAAGCCTATAGTTACTTTATCAATATTTCTATGGAAAGTGTTTGAATGAACTACATTCCTTAGTTCCACCAGTTCTAACCTTCACAGCTAAGACCTGCCATGCTGCACGCATTCCATCATCTGTGAAATTCTTTTCTGTTATATATAGTAAAGCATTCCATACATTTTAATAATTACAAATGCCTCAAAATAATTTTATTATAGCAATAACTTGCTATTTGATTATCTGTCTATATTTCTGAGATGAGGTATTATGTACACTATTTACATTGTTCAGACTATCATCCTCATCTTTGTTGACATATTTATCACAAGGTTTCGGACGTTGTACACTCCGGCTTTCTTCAGGTGGTTGGAATGTCAAACTGAACCCTGCAAAAATGGTTGCTGAAGACATTAGGCTTATAATACCCAGAATTTCATACACAGATGTCCTCAAGGACACATGGTACAGTGGATAAAGGCGTTAGTTAGATCCATTGACAGGACCCAAAGAGTGTGAATTCAATACCTGGTTATGGTGGTGGAGAACTTGGAAAGGGGAATTAACAGGAGATAACTGACATCCATTAGACATGGCATGTGGAACTAGAACAGTCTACTCCAATTCGACATTCCAATCACCTGAAGAAGGCTGAAATGTTGTGATAAATATGGCAACAAAGATAAGGATGATAGTCTAGTGCTATTTGATTTCAAAACTATATCAGCATATACAGATAATAAAATCAGCCCATCATAAAATAATATGAATTTTTATGGATTATTAATTAAAAAATATTACTTCTGTCCCACAATAGTTGTTGCATTTGCCTAAACTAAATGTAATAGTTATTTTTCAGTCGTAACATATTGGTATTTATGTTTCCTTTCTGAAAAGTATCAATTTACCTGTAAAATTATGTATTTTGACTGATTCAATCAGAACTTTTTTTAATTAACAATTTTGTTGTAATACTCTTCAAGAAGTCTAAGAAAAGATTTCTAAACATTCATAACAATATTTTTCACATTCTTCTTTTTCTTTTTATTTATTTATTTATTTTTTTCAATTAGATTGTAAGTTTTTTTAACTACCACAATGCCAGCTGATCAAATCTCCTACTCAGAGAGATATTATGATGACAAATATGAGTACAGGTAAGTATGTTTGTTGTCATTTTCTATGGATCTTGTTTAAAATGATGTGAAGAATAATTTTATAAACAGAATATTTGTCAAAGATTTTAGAGGTTTTGTTAACAGTACCAAATTTTATGCTAACACAGAAAACACTGTACAGAAGTAGGAACTGACATTTAATAAGAAAAAGAAAATAACACTGAATATTTATATGTTGATCATATTAAATCCATGCGACCATTCCTTCTGTTCACACAGTGAAGCCTGCCTAGACTTATTGAAAATTGTCTTTGACATGACATTTACAGTGAGGTCTGCATAGAACAGAATACATGTTCTCCTGGTACACCACAGGACACTGACGATTTTTATCAGGTGCTCCACAAGATGCAATAGACTTGTGCAAATTATCACTCAGCTGACTTCCCTTGATCATGCCGAGAAATTCTCCTCTCCTATATGGTCAGCATCGTATTGGCATTTAAATGAATAAATAGCAGAACTTGTTTTGAAGATAGGCAATCTGTCTTTGTAAACAGATTTCAAATTTAGCTGAGACAAGAACATTACTCATGGATTAGCAGAAAAATAACAATGCGAAATACTGTTTATCTCACTAACCCAGAGCAGTTTTTTGGTGGGGAGGGGGCAAAAACAACAAAACTGTACAGTTTACATTATAGTTCTTGTTCTAACTTATTACGGGAGCAGATCCTTGTGGACTAAGGTTTTGACCAAATGTGTTCTATTGAGTATATAAACCTGAAAACATGACCTTATGATATACTGATGTAATACTCTTTGAATTAAGTCTTTGTAGAAAAACATCCAGAAAAGGATAGAGAACAGTTGCTCTGCCATTCAATAGAGAAATGCAAACTATTCAATATTCTATAAAAGACTTGGCAGGCAATAGAAAATAATTTTTGCTCATAAAACCCCACAAAAATATTTTCACCAAAGGGCTACCCATACCTTATCCCATCAATTTGTTTGTACATGATATCATTGAAGCTAAACTCTGTGGACAGGGTAGCAAACTTAATTGGCTCAACAAAAACAGTTTCCAAAATTTGAGAGATGACTACAATACAAAGAATCAGGTCATAGTTTCCTGAAGAGGAACACAAGTAAATAAGTTGCTAATGTCAAACGAATACACCAACTTATCCTGAGAAGTGAAATGACAATTTTGAATATAATTTACAAAAGTAAATGAGTCTTTATACAATATTTTGAATACATGTCCTGGACAAGTTGTAGTAACTCAGTCAGCCATTTGCCTAATTTATGCTGGCCAGATCCACTGATTGACAAGATGTGTCAGACTAGAATATTCACCTTATGGGTTTCAGGTAACCCACATAGCCCAGTCCCAATGAATCCAATGGCTTAACGACTTCATAAATATTCACTGGGAGTGATTTAGTACTCAATAATTTAAGGAGACATATCTGAAAATTTAATTTGATAGTTTTATCAAATAAATTTTCCCTTATCATCCAGAATAAATATCATTTAGTTAATGTGGTCATCCCAATTAAAAATTAGTACACCAGATCCTTTATCTAGTTTATTATTTACATTAGAATAACTTCAATGTAAACCTTTTAGCACACGATACTGTTCACTCTGACATGGAGACTCAGATCAGGAAATAGGATAACTAGACAAGGTATAAGCGACATCATTTAATTTTGCTCTAAATGCACTGGCATAATGAGTTGGGGGGGTGCAGGCTTTATGAGTTGGGGGCAGAAGCGTACATTTCAAGATCTTTCAACTCCAAATATTTGCTCTCTCAATCCCAGTTGTATGTATTTGTTTGATCCTTTTACTTCATCAGTGAAAATGGATTGGCCACTCATGAATCAAAATTCAAATATCAATGTCTGCTTAGAAGTCTAATTTTAATTTGTCTCCATGGTTTATTCATAAAAATCCTTGAATTCTTGGATGTTTGGCTTTACTTCAGTAATTTGACACCTGAATAATGTTCGGTTAGGGATTGTGTTTGTTTCAAATTTTTAGTTGTATATATTTTTTATTTTTGTTTTTTAACACCATATTAATCCGCCTTATACCCTACTTTCTTTTCCAAATATGTGATGAAATATTAACTTCAATGAACTGATAGGCGGAAAGCCAAGCACCAAAAGATTTACAATAAAATATGATGAAAGATATAGTCCTTTAGTCTTTTTAAGTATACCTTATACATGGGTTTGTCTTAAAGAGATTCCAATACATTTATTAATATTGTTCACTTTCTAAACTTAAGGGTCTTGTAAACACTGAATTCTTTGATGTGGAAAAACTTTAAATTTTAATGAGGAAAAATCCAAACTAAATTTTGCAATTAATGCAAAAAAGAAAATTAAAAAAATATTTTTATCGATTTAGGCACGTCATTCTCCCAAGTGATATTGCCAAACTGGTGCCCAAAAATCATCTGATGACAGAGACTGAGTGGCGTAATTTGGGTGTCCAACAGTCACCTGGTTGGATTCATTACATGGTGCATTCTCCAGGTAAGATCTTTTTCTAACATTTTTCTCTTACTTATTTTTCTATTCATTTCACTTACTTCCTACTTATGTATTTTATTTTTTACAATATGTTTATTATATAGTATATTACTAAGTTCTATGGGATTTTTACAAATATCCTGCTCTAAAATTGTTTCTAATCCACTTGATTAGATTTAAATATCTAAATACTTATGAGAACATGTGACATGTCATGGAGTGCATAATTTGTCAGAGTCTGATACACCTACTTGTTCTATTGATTCTCAAGATTATCTTTTCCTGCGTAAGCATAGCATTGCTACAAAGAATGTTAAATTTTATTCAGTCTGACTTTAAAAACAAACCTATTGTATAGCTTTTAATGTGTTTTCATTTGACAGTAATTTCATACATTTATATCTACTGGATGATTTTGGTTTGGAACCTTAGAAAATCTGATTATGACTCAACAATACTTGTATAAATTTAACACCAAGATGATTAATCTAAAAAAAAAAAAAACTTAAAAAAAAATATCACCTAAGATATTAATCAGATATATTTGTTATGACAGTAGTTTTTATTTAACTAGATATGGTGCCAATTATAGAATTTTACTTTTTGCTGCTTTCAGCAATTGTTTGTAATTGATTTTCTTTCTTTGTTTATATTTGTAATTGCAATTAGAGAATTTATCATTATAGAGCTAAATTTCTCAATAAATTAATTGATAATTGCTTACTTAAGTAAAATACAGTGAATATTTCTATTGTCTCTTTCCCTCCCTAATGGAAAATATCTGTTCATTTAATCATGACTGATTTTTTTTTTCTTCCAGTTAAGCTAAAGTGAATAGCTTTTATATCTGAAATTGAAAATACACATTTAAACTTTATAATATTTTTTTCTATTTCTTAACTATTTTGACTAAACTGAGGTTACTGTGAAGTCTTCCTAAAATCATCAAATTCAACAAAACCTAAAGAGATTTGTTTTATTAGTTGGCTCCATTCCTCTACATATTTTTTCATTTCCTCCTTTGATTTATTTTTCTTTTCAGAACCACATGTTCTGCTATTTCGACGGCCATTAGAAATTCGGGAAAAATCCTAAAATGATTGCAGAACCAAACAGAACCAACTTTCGTGGTAGTGATCAGTTCTTAAATCACATTGGCTTACCAATTCTTCAGCAAGAAAAGAACACTATTTTAACATTTTATGCTAATTCGTTGCATCATAGCCAAAGTCTTTTGCATTGGCTAACAACCAATGAGTTTTGTCTAAGTGATTGTAATGTTGTTTGCAACTGTTTTAACTCTTCAGTTTTAACTTCTGCATAAACCACACCCCAATTCCACTTGTTTGCTCCCACAGACTAAAGGAGCAGTTTTATTCTTTTTTAGCTTTTGAGTTTTTAAGCTTCTTCAAGAATAAGTTGATGTAAATGTACAGATTTCTCTTTTCCGTCCAAGACTAGGATGTTGGAATGGGGAGGGGTCCATTTTTATTTATTTATAAATTTATTAGCTTTGCTTAAATTAATTGGGCAAAAACTTTTATTTTACAGGAAATCAATCTAGAATTTTTTCCTCATCTCAAAGGATATAAAACTTAATATAAATTAGTATCTCTATCAAACATTTTCTTGTGATTTTGCCTATAAGTTAGCAATTTATATTCAAACATTTGATGTGATTCATTTAGTTTCTCCATTAATATTTTATTCTAATGACACTCAAGTTTTAGTCATTTATATTAACCAATTTGAGCTTATGTCAATGAGCCACTTTGTTCTCAAATTTGAAATGTCATCTCTTAGGAATTGTTTTCTCAATCTCTCTCTATTGCTTCTTTTCTGTCATCCAACTTCTGTACTTTTAAAACAAGTTCAAGGAAGGAAATTTTTTGTGTTGGTAGAAATATAAACTAAAGTCTGGTAGACAATACTTCTAAACTTAAATGGATTTTCATATAAATGCATCCACATCTATAAATTATTCCACTTTCAGTTTTTACATTGTAGTGCTTTATTATATAAAACTGAAGTCTCTATTCTGTTGAACAGTTTTGTAATGTTTTCAGATAATCAGTTTAAGCATTGTAAAAACATTGATTGGTGCAAACTGCCTCATTAATTAGAAGCCACTGTAAGATATACTTTCAATGGTTTTAGACATTTTTTTCTTTTTTTCATTCACTTGGAATTGTTTCTCTCTTTTCTTTGTTTTCTGCTACATATTTATTAGTCAACAATATAAAAACTTTCTGTCCATAATCGAATTCAATTCTCCATGGTAAATGAGAGTAACAAAATTTCAAGTAGATGGACATTTAAATACAAACTTTTAATGATGAAAAATTTTTTTTTTTTTTTTTTTTCTTTGTGTATGGAGGAGGGGGATAAAATAGTTTAAAAAAAAAATCAAAACAATTTCTTTTTAATTCTTGGAATGATGAGAAAGAAACCCAATTTGAAAACAAAAATTAAGGAGTCATGAATCTTTTTCTTTGAAACTGTTTCTCAAAATAGAAAGCAGAATTGATTTTATCATCTCCCTGGTTAATGTCGAGGTCACAACATGAACTGTGGGAATGCCTCTCTCATTCCTATGGCCATTTTTGTGGCTTTCTTTCTCAGTTCTTACAAATGGTAAACTTCACTTTTTCAACAAAGCAATAGCTTTGTTTACAAGTATTATTTACAATGTTGACTTCATACAAACATAAACCTACACCGTTACAATCACTTTTTTTTCTTCCTCTCTTGATATAACAACTTTAATCTGTAATCAGAATTTTTCAGCTAATTTTATCCCGGTTCTTGACTTAAAGAAAACTAACTGAAAAATCGGCTTTACCATATTTTTTAAAGTTGTTATTGCTTGCTCAATATTCAATGGATGTTTCAACTATACTTAATCAAACATTTACATTTTTATGGGCATCATTCAAGTAATATTAACAAAACTACATTTTAAAAATGCATAGATATAAAAGCTGAACAAGCTTTATATAATTTCCACTAATGAATTTATTAATGTATCAATTTTAACTGTATAATTGTTTTTATTTATTTTTATAATGCTTTAAGCCTTTTTTCTAACTTTCTTTAAAGGAGGTGTTTGATATTATGTTTATTGAATGTTATTCCAGAGTTATCTCCCTTACATCACTACTTAGCAATTCTTATATTTAAAATTACACCAATGACACTTGAATCTAATTTTACTTTTTGTCACAGTTCAATGTGTTATGCTTTTGATTAAAACTGTGTACGTTATATATTTTATATACATCTTTGTACTTTCAAATATGTTAATTAAGCTACATTTTCCATGTTTCTCCTGTTGTAAATATTATAGTAACCTGATTATTTCTGAGAAATACTGAGCCAATACTTCTATTGTCCATGCTTTGCTTTATTTATACTTTTTGTAATATTGATTAACTATTTGTGTTTTTTTTTTTTTTGTTTCATCATATTGATTTCTCTTTTGGCTTATTCTTTCTTTATTCACTCTATGAACTTAATCTTTACAAAAGTGCTCATTCTTAATTTTTCATTAAGTCTACTTCTCTCTCTCTCTCTCTCTCGTATTAAAAGGATTAGCTTAAGTCAGATGGAATATTGCCAATTGATTTTTCACTTTTTCTTTCACAATGACTAAATTCTTCTGTTACAGTTTCTTTGCAGTTTTCATCTGACTTTCTGTTTAAATACAAATTACTAGTGCACTAAAACAGAACTTGATGCTTCCTAAGTTTAACTCTTTCCATGATCTCTAAAGTTGGTCAACACCTTTTTTGAAATTTAATTCCAATAAACATCAGGTAACTTTTGTCTTCCTGACCTTTCAGAAACAAAGAAAAAAAAAAGTTTCTCTATAGCCTTTTTTTCCCCCGTACCATTTTCTATTTTACATTTATCCATCATTTCTATTTATTTGTATTTATTTACTCTTTTTGAGGTTTCAAAATATTTAAATAGTTTCTCTCTCTTCCTTAAATGTTGTGACTATTTCTTTGAAATGTAAATACTTTTTGTCACTTATTTCTCAGTTTGTGTAATAATTATAAAAAATAAATAATGTAAAAAAAAAATTTATTTTTTTACTTTTGTTTTATGGATTTGAAATTTTACATTGCTTGAAATATTTTAAACCTCCAGTCATTGGGTTTAATTTGAACGAATGCAAAATGTCTTGACTTTTGATTTTCATCAAAAGAACAATAACTATTTTGTCCTGATATGATCTGGATTGCCATTCTTGATTTTTTTGCTTTTCAAGATATTCTAGAGAATATGCAGTTACTTGGCAATAACCATTACCTCTCCAACTATTATGTGACAACTGCTTTTTCTCTTTATCGAATGGGGGAAATTCCTGCTAGTCATTTACAATGTGTTACCATAAAATACTGCACCAAAATAATAATTATACACTTCATAACTATTCTGTCAGTAATGCTTTCTCAATTTCTAACTACTGACAATTCGTTTTCATGTCAATTCACCAGGGCATTACACCCACCGACACCGAATTACTTGAAATTTGGCACAAATGTTCCCCTTCATGAGTTAGGAAAGTGTGCCAAATTATTTTGTGCTAGACTTTACCGTTCCAATTTTAAGGGGGGTGTAGAATTTTCCTATTTTGCCTCTAAATTAAGGTTGTCAAGAACATTGCCGAATTTCAGTGTTTTTTAAAAATTAAAGAAAAATACTTCCATACCGTCAATATTTCTGAAATTTGCTATGTAAGGCAAATAAGAAGTGTAGAATCCAAATATTTAACTATTTCAAGCCTAGACTTGATAGAAAATTTTATTTTGCTCATCCTAATAAATGACCCCAAAATCAACAACTTTTCACCTATGTAGCTTACAATCAGTCTATCAAAAATACGTCCTCTTCAATTTTCATAATATTTTTTGCCTAACATCTACAGTGCCTGCTCAAGTTCACCAAAAAAATTTGTGAGGGTTTTATGTCTACTTTAGAAGATATGACCCTGCCAAATTTAGAGTTTTTTCCTACGTATGTGCAGGATTTCCGAGAAAGATTATAATTAAAGACAATCATCCTAATGCTCCATGACCTCTAAAATGTTGATATTGTGCTAAGTAACTTCTTAAACTATTCAATAAGATTGTTTTTATTAATTTAAAAAAAAAATATTTAAATGTATTTTGCAGATATTACTTTTTGTACAGATAGATTGTCTTTAAAAAGCGGTAAACATTGCCTCATGTATGATAATCAACAGTGCATAGAAAATTTGTAAATGGCACTTAACAAATGGCGTTAAAAGAAATTCTTTCTGTTTGTGTTTTTTAATTTTATTTTGGTAAATTATTTTCATGAAACAAAAAAAACACTTGATTTTTTTTGATTTTTTTCATTCTCAAAAAAAGTCATAAGTTAAATGTGAATCTTTAAAACATAATATTTGAAGTTGGCACTTAACATATTTATGTAGTTGAAGGAAATGCTTCCATTACTTTTTTAATATTTTTATTTTAATTTTTTAAATAATTTTTCAAAAATTATTTTCATGAAATAAAAATATTTGATTTTGTTTTAATCAGAAGAAAGTTTATAATAAAATTGAATATAAAAGAGTCTTTAAAAGATTACACTATGCACTGTCTGGTCCTGAAACAAGTGTCACTTACCATTCAGTATCCAAGGGGAAAGGTGGTATTTTTATAATTACTTGGATTTTTTTACTTGCACACTGGATTTGAAGTACAGTAGTTTCTTATTTCAGTTAAAGATGAATTGTTCTAATTGTACTGAGCTAACAGTTGAAACATGTCATGGTTTATTCAATGATAAACAGGTTGGATTAATTTCAGTTGATCAGTTGGATGCAAAGCTTATTGCCTATAGAACAGGACTTGAGGATAAAATACAGACTATCTGTTACCATCACAAGCAGACCTTGTTGACTATGAATGGCTTGAAAAAAGATGTAATCCATTTAAAAATCATAAAATGCAAATCAAAGGTAGCTTGAAACCAATTTCTTTGGAGATGGCAGACAAAGCAAAGGCTAAGTTGGTATTAATCCCAAGCAAGAAACTCTGCCCTAATTGTTGAATACAAATCCCCAAACTACATTTCTTTATTATATATTGTTGGAATCTAGAAACAAACTATTACTGCACAATGCTACAATGAGAAATTGGCACATCTGGATGAATTAGTGCAAAACATCTGATTTGGCTGCATAAGGACACTTGTGGCCTCAGTTGCTGTACAGCAATCCATCATG
This sequence comes from Acanthosepion pharaonis, assembly GCA_903632075.3. Taxonomy (NCBI): domain Eukaryota; kingdom Metazoa; phylum Mollusca; class Cephalopoda; order Sepiida; family Sepiidae; genus Acanthosepion; species Acanthosepion pharaonis. Next base: position 672,059 of record CAHIKZ030005585.1, read on the forward strand.
GGGCTGGGATGGGAACATGTACATGTGGTGTATTCTCCAGTTCATTTTCCTCCACTTTTCTCAGTTTTTTGATAATTTCAAGTTGAGGGTGGGGGGTAATTTGGAGTTGACATTTTATGATTAGAGTACACAATGCAATTGTGAAGTGTGATTACTCAAGCAAGTTTCATCATTGTTAAAAATAGACAAAAATTCAGAATATACTAAACAAAGAAAATTACTAAGTCATTTCCCTGAACCAGTCAGAAACAAGTTTCCAACAAATATATGACATCTGTTTCACAAGCCAATTGGAAATTTCCAAATAGATTTTTTTTTTTTTTTTTTTTTTTTTTTTTTTTTTACAATAAGGTTCACCCTGTTCAAACCAAGGGGCCACTCAAGGTAAAGCATTACGTTAAGGGGCAGTTTATATGGATAGGAGAGGAAGATAATGGTTAACTCTAGACTAAGATTGTAGTGATTGGGGGGAGGGGGCATTCTCTTGGTATTCTGTTCCACAGAGTAATGGTTTGTAGGAAGAAGCTGCTCGAGTGGAACTTACTTCCCACCGATGGGATACGGAAGTAATGTGGATGGTTTGGCAAGTCCTAGCTGTGAAGGTCAAACCTGGTGGAACCAAGGAATGTAGTCCGTCCGAGCACTTTTTATGGAAGTAAAGATAAGGCAGTGAGAAACTCACCACATCCTGCCTGTGAGAAAGGTTGGAGTGTGGAAAATAATTCTTCAACAAGGACTCAGATGCTTTCCAATTCTATCCAGACTGGAAAGTGAGGACTGGGCAGCTCTCACCCAAATGTGGCAACTGTACTTCATTTACAGCTTTTGATCTGGCTGTTATAAAGGTAGAGGATAGCATGAGGAGTCAGGTACTTACTGGAGCTGAGCAGGGAGTCGATCATTTTACCTGCGTCTTTAGCGATGGATAAGAGTTCCACGAAGTTGGGTGTGAACTTGAGTCCTAATATTTTCTCAAGGCACAGTGCCTCCTTGAGGGAACATCCATTCATCATGACTGGCTGATTGAAACCAATGCTGTTTGTGGCACAGAAGGTTGTTCCTCTCTAGGTGCTTGACCTTTTACAGCCTCAAAAAGCTTATGAATGATACTGAGGAGACTAATGAGTCTACTGGGAGTGGGAAGATCACTTATACTCAGCCTTCAAGAACGTGGCTAAGTTTACCATCATCCACAGGCTTGGGAAACCGTTAACTAACTTCGCTTATATTGGGGATAATTCTGGGTTGATACTCTTAAGGGAAACGTTTTTTTTGTTTTTGTTTTTTCTTTTTTTAAGTCAAGGCTTTTGGTAAGAGTAGAGACTTCTCTTAATGAAATGTGTATATTATTGAGATTTTGCTCAGGGAGATATGGGAAGTTGGAGTGGGGATGGCCTTTGTTGAGTTTGAGACAAAGATTGAGGTGAAGAGCTTCACCTTGTCTGTTGAGGAAGATATAATATCAAGGCCATTTATAATAGTGGGTACACCTGCTTAACTTCTGTTCATAACTTGGTTGGTGATCTTTCAGAATATACAAGATCCAATTTGTTTCTTTTCAACCTTGGCCAGGGCAACTTGTGTGTTGCTACACTTGATATTTTCCATAACTCTCTTACAGTGACTGCAGGTGGTTCTGATAGAAGTAAGGGCCAGATTACACCACTCCTTGCGATATATATTGAAGTAGTGGTTCTGGTAAGCTATGGTTGCAGTGCATTCAAGGGGTGAACCAAGGTTTTGTTTTTGCTGAAATTTTTTGGTGGGTATAAAGCACTCCATTCCAGAAATGATCCATTAGGAGATTGGAGCAGCATGTCATATAGGACTGAAAGCTGTCCTAGTCTGCTTTTTGCATAGTGAAAAATATTCCATGGAACAGTAAATCGGATGTCATTAGATTCAAATCAATTTGGGCACTAACCAGGGAATTGTCTGACATGCCAATGTGGGGGTGGTGTAAAACTTTTGCTAAGCATTTATCAGGTCAAGATGTTAGAAAATGGTTGAGGAGGTTCATCTGCTGTTCCATGGTGTCTGGGACTCTGGTGGGTTCTTCAATGATCTGGTTTAGTTCATAGGCAATGAAGAAGTCCCTGCAATATCTGCCTTCCTCATCAGTTTTGGTTCAAGTGGACTAACCACTGTTTGTGATGAATATTGAAGTCACTGCATAGGTAAAAAAATATTTCAGAGAGAAATTCAGTGAAGATATTGCCAATCCTCTCTGATATTCTATCGAAGATTACTGGCCCTTCATCCTGAATGTGATACAGAGCAAAGATGACTGTGGTACTATGAATAAATGCCACACAGAAGTACATATATGGGAGATCAGAGTACTCCTTATTTGTTTTTGTTTTTTTGTGTGTGTGTGTGTGTGTGTCCCTGCTACACGAGAACTCATCCTTGATGCAGACACCAAGCCCATGGCCCTGGTGATTTAGATGGTCGTATTTTTTTTATTTTTATGATGGATGAGTAGGCCAGGATTGTGAGATCCTGCAATGGGATTGAGGCATTGATACCAATATAAGCAGATAGCTTTATTTCAGTTGGGATGGATGATGTCTACCTGTTCTCTGATACCAGCTATCATTGTAAAACACCACAGGGATAAATTACTTAAAATATTTGCAACTTGCACACAGGCCCATAACATAGACCTCTTCATATTCATTTCCACTATTGACTATTACCCACACTTTATGCATACACAGGTTTTCTTCTTCTCTTTCTCCCCACCCCTATCTAGAACCTTCATTCCATGCCATGTACAGAGAAACAAATCACCCTTACTCCCTTTGTATCCTATTAGTATGGACAAAGTCTCACGGACTGCTACTTTATGAAAGACTCCCAAGAGGATGCTTCCCTGATTGCTACACTCTTAACTTCTTCAAGTCTAGGGTTACCCATTATCTTTCCTACATATCCTCATAATCTGCACTTCTTACCTCTTCCCCTTATATTCGTACAGCAACCTCATTCAATAACCTTCTACCTTGAATGGCTCTTGGGGTTTGTATAGGGGTGAACAATTAGTAGGGAAAAAAAATTGAAATTCTGGCTTGTTTGAGCTTTAGCTACTTCTAACAATCAGGGACATGCAACCATCTTCCTCACTAAGTAAGCATTGTCATAAAAGCAATGTTACTTTATGGAACAGATTCCCACAAGGATGCTTCACTAATCACTCTGATATTAACCACTTCAAGTCTAAAGTCATGTGTTATCTATCCTATATATCCTTATGTGATTCTTACTTCTTTGTACCTCCTTATGACAAAATCACTTGGTAACCTTCTACCTTCAGTAGCTCTTGGGCCTTGTAGTGGGTGAACAATATTATTAAAAAGTATTAATCAATCCCTCCTCTATATTTACATGTAACATTACAATATTATAGTGCTGCATCTAAATAAATATTAGCCTTCTGGCTGTCTTTGTCACTTATAAAACTCACTTAAAAAAAAAAAAAAAGACAAAATAGGAGGGAGAATTACACATCCACCTCAGCCAAAAGATTGACCAGAAATACTGATATTTACTAAGATTAGCCTGGCACAGGGACAAAATATTGAAATTCTAATAAAATTAAAAAGGGATTTTCTGCCCAAGTGGATGGTCCATGCAACTGCTATTCTATGGGCTGCCTTATTATATCAAAGTTGAAGATTTGTATAACTTACTGTAATTTTTTTTTTTTTTTTTTTTTTTTTAAACAATTTTTATTATCTGACATTTTTTATTACTACACCAGTTTGATTTTTTTATCACCAATTTTTTTTTTTTTTTTTTTTAAACAATGAAATTAATAAAACTAGCTTGAGAAATCTCAAAAAAATACCTTTTCTTTTACATTTTGGGTACAAGACTGAAGCAAATAGATTTATAGAAGTCCCAACAAGAGATGTGCTTTCCTTAAATAGTTAATTCACACCTTACTCTGTCAATTTCGTTTCCATGACCAAACCAGTCACGGCATACTTTGGTTAAAAAAAAAAAAACAGTTTTCCTGATGGAAAAAAGGTATACAGTTTCAATTTCTGTCAGAGGCACAATTTTTCTTTAGACTTCTCACTTTAGGTTATTAATTTCACTTTCTTAATAAAATAAAAATAACAAGGAAAACTCAAAATGTACCCACTAAAAATAACTTATAGTAATGAGAAATAAATTTCAGTTTAAAATGTCCACTAAAAAAAATACTTACTATGACGATGACACAAAAAGCAACATTTCCCTCACTTGCTATCAGTATCAGCATTTCTCATCCCCACATTTGAACTGTAGATATTGTCGACATTTCTCCTTGGCCCAGATGAAGTTTTGATATCTGTACCAAATTTTGAGAGCATGCAACTAATCTACCAACACTTAGCTGGAGGTACTACAGACTTACCCAAATGCATGTTCATAGATCTGATTTTAAGTTAATCATGTTTATATCAATTTGAATTGACAACAATAAAAATTCTTTTTCTTTGACTGCTTGGGAATATCAGGTTCTGTAAGCTTGGATGTGTAGGTGGTGTAATGAATAATGGCTTGGAATTGTTAATCAGAGAGCAGAGTTCCATTTTCAGTTGAGTTCGTTATATTCACTTACGTCCAAATGTCCTTGGGAAAAGTATGGATCCACCTTTTCTCTCCCCAGTTATGGGTTAATTAGTAAGATTTGTATCACTAAATCATCTCTTAAAAAAAAAAAAAATACAATCTAAAAATATTGCCTGGTTTTTAATAACCTGCAAAAGGGTTTATAAACCATAGAAAATGAACCAAACTTTTTTTTTTTTTTTTTTTTTTTAAATGTGAAAAGTATATTTTTGCTATTATGCAGCTTAAGCACTTCACGATATTGATAGTACCACTTATTCCTGTCGGGTGCTGGAGGAAAAGAAATGGCTGACTTGTACAGTGTATTAACACAGTAAGGTGTAATCAGCGTTAAGTCAGCCAGGAAAAATCCCTCAATCTGACCAAAAGAACAGACACTGAAAAAGCACATAAGATTACCAACAAAATCTCTATAATTGTTTCCATTTATGTTTTCTCTGCTGTTTTTCTTTATCTCTTTTCAGATTGCCTCAGCTGTTTGTTTTATTTATCTCTAATTACTGTTATCAACTATTGTCTGTATGTTGATAAAAGATTTCTTCAGCCAAAATGGCATCTTGATTATGTCATCTCATTTTCTATTTAAATGACTACTATTTTTATTATTTTATGGGCTGTTATTAAATGACTAAAATAAATATAACCATCTTCCATCTGTAATGCTTGAATTGATTTTCAGCCAATTACAAACTAGTTTTGCATGTGATTCAATGCGTAACCAAGCTTAAAAAAAAACGTTGATAAGCTGTTAAAAAAAAAAAATCATAACTCAATGTAACCAAGGTTGCTAGAGTGGGTTACAGGTAGCAATTTGAGCTGCAAGCCAAGCACTGCTGAAATTCTGAATTGACCTTCTCATGAGTAGCCCAAATTAATTGTGCTTATTTTAAAAAGTAGCTCCAAAATTTACTGGTGCTATCATGGTTGATTTGTTGTTGACTTCTTCATAATGCCAACAGCTGAATGTACCTGAAAACCATATCACAGTTTGACTTGAGCCTTGTAAGGAGAAATTGGGTTGGCAAAACTGTTCAGAAGTCATCAATGGTTGTGCTAGCAGAAAATCACAAGTCATTATGGCTGAGTGTACAACTTATTTGAGTTTTGTTCAATTACTAATCACTCCTGATAATCTCCTTTTACCTGTAAACTAAGATCTGTTCATTATTTTTTAATTTTTTTTTTTTTTTTTTTTTTTTTTTTTTTTTTTTAATCAAATGATGACTCTCCCCGGATTCTTTTCTATATTATCTGTAATTGCCATATATTCTTGGGGAAGATAGCAGTGGGATTTCCTGTTGCTTTCTCCAGTTTGTAATTCAGAGTTTTCTCAGTTGTTTTTCTCTTAGACTGGTTACCACCAATGACGAGCAAGCACAGTCTACTCTGTTATTTAAGCCATAGATGAGGGTAAAAGATAAGGTTTTATGCTATTCCCAAGAGCACTCGTTTAACAATGAACACATCATGCTCGTCTGAAATTTGAACTTGTGTCACCAATTCAATTTTCTGCACAGGTATCCGTTACACTGCTAGATTATATGCATTCAAGTTCTGATCGACATAGTGTAAATCAAGGGTTGGCTCAGTGGATTTTGAACAGACACAAACTGTATTTCAGTTAGGGTCTGCAACAGGGATTAGCTAGCTCCCAGGGTAGTCTCCCAAGACGGACTGATGCTTACAAAAGTCTTTTAAAAGTCACTCAATCTGGTTATACTGCACAAAACTAATCTTGTGTATGGCGACAAACTACATCTGGCAGCAAGGAGATTAGAGGTTTTCAGGAACATGTAACCACCTCTAATTACTGTTGTTCCCTGGGCCACCCTGACCCAGAGTGTTACTTAGGGTCCCATCTATGGGCAAATAGTGACCCCCACCCAACAAAACACTATGAAAGTATAGAAATACATTTTTATAGTAAAATTACTGGCAATACATTTTTTTTTAATTAAAAAAAAAAAAAAATTAACACCAATAAATTTTGTCTGTAGTTGAAGGCATAAAATTACATTCAAAACATTTAGTTGAAACCATAAAATTGTGCTCAAAATATTTAGATTTTGGTATTAAATAACCCATAGAGATTGATATACTGCTAAATAAAATAATCAACTGTGCACTGCTTAGAGAATTAGTAACAATAAACACTATATGTTAAAAATATACAAAAAATCAGTGGTTCCCAAACTAATTTTTCTCTGAGCCACATTTTGGGGATTAAAATTTGCTGATACCTCACCAAATTTTATGTGTTAAAAATACATTGAAGAATAAAAAAACAAAGGGTTAAAGGGAGATAACTGTGGATTCAAGGTCAGAACATTATCATTGATAACTCTCTCCTCCAATTTGCAGACACTAGTTACTATAATCTTAATACTTGATATGATGCAGAAAAATCACGCTGATAAAAATCAGTCAATAATTATTTATAGCTATTTATATTGGGACTCATGCATGCAATTACATGTAATTCATAATAATATTTTAAATTGTGAAATCATATTTATCTTTGCCATATGAATTTTTTGAAACTGATTCTAAATCTTTGTCTTTCAAACATTCATCCTCTTCTACCACACAATTTGGGAAGCACTGGGTTAACCAATCAAATTCCACTTTTAAGTGGGAATGTTACAACAATATTTTTTTTTTTTTTTTTAACCCGACTCTTGGCCTGTTTGTTTTGAATGGAAAATGTTATAATTAGATAATAAATGTCTATTTTCTTTAAAACAAGAACTCAAAAATGTGTACAATTTTATGCTGACAAGTTTTACATTTTTTGAAATTAAAAAAAAAAAGAAAAAAAGAAATTTTTTTTTTTTTTAAATTATTAGCACTATATATACATAAATGTATTCTGAAAATTTTGTCCTGAATATGATGTTAAACAGCAGCAATTCTTAACCATATCATAATTTCTGAAATTGAAAAAAATATATATATAGTGCCAGCAATGCATTTTTGGGAAAAAAAATTATATATCTATTAAATGGTGCAGTAAAATTAATATTATAAAGAAGTAGTCATACAAAGAATAAATCAGTAAAGTTAATTAATGGTGAATTCACTTCACTAACAGATTTAATAAAGCATTAATTTAGTAACCACTTGTTGAATTACGCGACCTTTGATAAAAAAAAAAATCTTTTGACCTGTATTAGATTTATTTTCATCTCAGAAATTACCTGAAATTATCTCAAATTGAAAAATATCTATCTATCTATCTATCTATCTATCTATCTATCTATCTATCTAATCTATCTATCTATCTATGTAGATGATGAAAGGATTCATCGAAAGTACTTACAAACGGACTGAACATCTAATCCATTTTACAATTTTTAAAAACAAAGATTGCATTATTCAACGAATGGTTAGTAAGTTAATGCTTTATTAAATCTGTTAGCGAAGTGAATTCGACATTAATTACATTAACTTTACTGATCTATTCTTTGTATGACTACTACTTTATAATATTAATTATACTGCACCATTTAATGGATTTAAAAGGACTGATCAGCAGTAAAAAGAAAAAAATTCTGGAAATCTGCTGGGACATTACTCTAATGATTGGATCAATTAGTCCATGTCACGTTAACTGGAAAAAAACAATAAAGTTCATGAATTGCCACATTACTATATTCAAAAATGTTCTCACTTACAATATTAAAAATAAAACTCCAGCATTGCAACACTGCATGCTCCAAAATTTTGTAGCTGTTATTTAAAAAAAAAAAAAAAAAAATCTTTCAACCTGTAGTACATAAATTTTCATCTCTGAAATTGAAAAATAATATCCATGCCTGAAGATGATGAAAGGATTCATCGAAAGTACTTGCAAATGGACTGAACATCTAATCCATTTTACAATTTTTAAAAACAATATTGCCAGAAATACATTTTTGAAAAAAAAAAAAAAAAAATATATATATATATATATATATTTTTTTTTTTTTTCAAAAATGTATTGCTGGCAAGATATATATTTAAGAGCCAACAGTTGATAAAAACAATGTGCATGCTGAAATTAAAAATATAAAATGGTGACAATTTACCTATCGAACCCTGTATTTTAATTATATTTTTCATTTTACAATGATTTGACATTTTATTCAAAGATCAAAAATAAAATTCTGAATTATGCCCCTCACCAGTTATTCAAGATGATACAAGAATTGTAATCTAAGAGGGAACAATGGGGGGAGGGGGCAAGAAAAAAAAAGACCCTTTTTTTTTCAGGGCCGCCAAAAATTATTGAATGTTTTAATGAATCTGCACAGACTGATTAGTATCTGTCTGTTTAGTAAAGTTTTTGTTGTCATTATAATTGCAGAAATACAGTAAAAATAAACAAATCACTTGGATACTATGTAATAAGGGGTTGCAACTGTCCTGAAAAATTTTTCCACAATTTTTTATAGAATAACCTTTCCAATTAAAAAAAATTAATTCATTAATGAATAAGTGCTTAAATTTTCATTAAAATTTGATAATTCCCTGATTTTTTAAAAAATTTTTTTTTAAATCTGAAGGTATGGCTTTTTACATTAAAGAGCGAATGATGTTTGGAGATGTCACAAATGTTTTATAACATGAATAGTCAAAAGGAATTAATAAGTAATGGTAAATTTACAATCAATTCAATAATTTCTTTATCAATTTTTTTGTAATTTATTTTTCTTTTAATAAATTTTTGTATGAAAATAATTAAAAAGACCTTATGTAATATTTTGACATCAGTAGTTAATAAAATTATCAAAACATAATTATGAGTAAAATTATCACTTACATATTTTTTTAACACTTTTTCCCTCATTTTTTGTTTTTATATGCTTTTTGATAGTGTAAGAAATACAAAATAGTTTATTCAAAGTTTTATAAAGTTTAAATATTCATAAGAATTTTTTCTTCAAAGAAAACAAGTTTCTTCATTGTGGTAGGTTTGCTTTTCCATGTTTGATTTGATTTTTTAAAAGTAGGAGCAAGATTGCAAGAAAATTATAGTGAGGACATACCACCTGCAGAAAAATATATTTCTCATATTTTAAACAAAAAGTTATTTTACAAAATCTAATTAATCCATAAATTAGCTAATCAAACTGGGTGAGGAGTTATTTTTTAATTTTTTGCTCTAAAACTGTTTACAATCTTTATTTAAGGTTGTAATTATTTTTTTCCTTTTTTTTTTTTACAGATTAACTTTCTTTCAAATAAAACTAAAGCTTCAAAAACATTTAAATAATTTTTTTCTCTTCTTTTCCTCTTCTCTCTTTTCTTTTTTCTTCTCTTCTCGCTTTTCTTTTTCGCTTCTTTTCTCTCTTTGCTTCTTTGTTATCTTTTCTCTTCTTTTAGAAAGTCCATGGCAGTACCTAGTAAATAATCATACACGTTATTCCAATAACAAACTCTTGATGTTCAGATCAACTTTCATTTCACTTGATCCTTTTTATTTAGATCAACACTAATCTCAATTCAAGCAAATGTAATCAGATAAACAGTGATTATGGCAAATGCTTCACGTCAATAATAATCAACATCACGAGTAGCATTATATCTGATAGCATTATGAGGTGGACTGACCAGCTGCTGGTTAGGGTTGGTGTAGATAGGAATTTTGAACATAAGATCGACCTATTTACTTTATTAAATAGAGAACAGCAAAAGAAATGAAATTGAATTGTATGACAGTCAGTCAAGCGCACAGATAACAACCGCAAAGAAAAACAATGTCTACTGAAAACTAGGTTGTCTATCTTAGTATGTTTATATATATATATATATATATATATATTAAGAAATGGACAAAGTCCGACAATTTATTTATTAAAGACATTTTTATGTTTAACGTTCTTTTTTATAGATACAAGTATTTAAGTAAATGCTCTGTTTATAATAAACAGTATTAAATAACATTTACCGGCCTGAATGTCCGAGAAATTTTCATACGGAACCGTATAGGATGCAGGTTCGAATCCTGTCAAAGGACGAATATTTTCTATGAAATAAATAAATAAATAAATTGTTGGACTTTGTCCATTTCTTAATATATGACGTCATTTGTTTACATTTGATACGCCAGAGCAGTTATGAATGTACGAGATTCATGGAAGATTGAAGTTTATAAGCAGTAAATTCGACCTTGCCTACCGAACACTCCTTTGTGGCCGAGACGGTTAAGGCACGTCAGCGTAAATGACAGTTCCGTATAGGATGCAGGTTTGAATCCTGTCAAAGGACGAATATTTTCTATGAAAATTTCTCGGACATTCAGGCTGGTAAATGTTATTTAATACTGTTTATTATAAACAGAGCATTTACTTAAATACTTGTATCTATAAAAAAAAAGAACGTTAAACATAAAAATGTCTTTAATAAATATATATATATATATATGATAAATTAACTGATTTAAAATGTTTTTTTTTGCTACACAGTAATAACCATGTTTCAAAAATGGAAGCTAAAAGCTTCAAATTTAATTTTGTAATTAAATTAAAAACATTAGTTCCATTTCATCCTCAAGCAAATTTTGGACTCCAAATATTTTAAATCAGTTAATTTATAATATTAATGCTCTGTAAATTTACATTGAGCACTATTTTGTAAAAAAAAAATATCAATAAGAACACTGGATTATATATCTTACTGTTCTTTCTTTTATATATATATATATATATATATATATATATATAAATATATTTTCACAGATTACATTATTAATAAAAATATAATTTTAATTGTGCCTATTATTCCAATAACCATATATGGTAGGGGAGGGCAAAAAAGTTCTGTCTGACTTACTTTTCAAAACATTACCTTATTTTGGGATCTCTTCTTGGTCGAGTCAAGAACTTTTCAGCACCTTCTGGTATATAACACACACACATATCATGTAATGAATGAATTGTCATCTAAATTACACAAAAATGAAAATAATACTGACATCTCATTTTAACAGATATATTTACCAAAATTACACAAAAAAAAATCTTGAAATACAAAAGAGTAAATTTATTTAATAAAATCGCCATTGCCTTCAACCACGGGCTCCAGATGACTTTGGCATCTCCTGCAAATCTTCTAGATTGTCTTCTAGCTTAAGTTGGTGAATACTGCCATAATCATTGCCTTCAGTTCATCTTTGTTGTTACAAGGTGTTTTATTGGTTTCTTGCTCAACTGTGCCCCACACATAATAAAGAAAGGGGTTGCAGTCTGGGGAGTTAGGGGGCTAGATGTAAGGGGTGATGTGGTTGCAGAAATTGTCTGATAGCTATGACTGTTCTACTGCCTGTGTGGCATGATGCAGAGTCCTGTTGCCAGACCTAGGATCTTCTAGCAGCCACCTTGACCCAGAGTAGCACTACCTCCTCAAGACACTTGATGTAGGTTTGTGTTGAATCTGAGGCCCTGTGGGAAGAGGAATGGAGGCATAATTTCACCATCACTAGTGATCACTCCAAACACCTTTGTAATAATCATGATTAGACTCCTCCAACTCTTTCCGAATCCTCTGCACTTTACACAGATTGACATCCAAACACACTGAAATGTTTTTATTGGACCTTCCAGCAGTACAGCATACTGTTTACGAATTTCTGGCAGAATGAATTGTCACACAACCTTTTTGTCACAGATGATGACAACTGACTCTACTGTGCAGTCAACAAAATCAAAAACAAATAATGTGTACACAAAATTAAAAATATAAAATGGCGATAATTTAACCATCGCACCCTGTATATAGTTTTAAGGTATATTTCTGGGTAAAAGTGCATAATATCAGGGATAGAGAGTATGGGGTGATTTTCTAAGCGTAGCTTAGATGTGGCACAAGGCCGAAAGTATGGGGCACCCAGTGAGGATCGAACTCACTATTCAGTCATAATAGTTCTAGCGAGACAAGCTTACTAACCATTACACCACCTCGAGGTGCCCGAGGGATAGAGAGTATGTAAATATAAGAGTTGTGCATGAAAGCAATACCAGGTGTTGACAGTTTGTTTCATGCTTGAATTTGATTTTCCGACTATGGGTGTTGAATGTTAGCTCATTATGGGTAGTAAGTTCAGAGATTTCCAGTATTTTGTGCAATTTTAATGGTGTATATATATATATATATATATATATATATATATATATATATATATAATTTCCTACCAAAATTAAACAGCACCAACACTAAAAGTACAACAAAATATTTACTATGACTAGATACACTAAGAATTATAAACAGGATGAATTTGCCACACACCCATGTAAACAATACAATTCTTTCATTAAGCCAAGTAAACATGTAAAACTTACAATATACTATAGAAAATTAAAAAATTCCAACCACATAATTATCAAAAACAAAACATCAATACAGTATATCAAATTTGCTGCCCCATATATACTTGAATCTCTTGTAATAAATCTAATGGCTATATAGGATATACATCAGAAATATTAAGTCAAAGGTTAACAAATTACTTAAGTGATCTCAGTACCATAAGAAAGAACTTAAGCACCTACACATAACTCCCTGCACCCATAAGAAAAATTCTTGTCAATAATACTGTCATTCTAAGGAAATCTAATTGCAGAAGACAAAATTCATTTCATATTAATACAATGGGAGAAAGATTAGGAGATTGAGGTGGTCAAAACATAATTTCACAAATTCTCTTTATTTTTTTTTTTTTTTTGATTGAAGGTAATTTTGACATAATTTAGAAAAGTGTTTTATCTTTTTTTTTTTTTTTTTTTTTTTTGAAAGGTAAAATTTTTTTCCATTTATGTATAAAGAAGACGGTATAGCATGTCTTAAAAAAAATTGAATGATATTTGTTTTTTCCTGATTCCCTTGACCTGAATCCAATCTCCAGTCCTCTCTTCTTCAAATCACCCCCACACCCTAACAGACCCACCACCATGCTTAACTGTCGGAACCACACATTCATTATTCAGTCTTTCTCCTGGATTTCTTCTCAAATATATTCTCCCCTTACTACCAAAAAGTTCAAATGGCCACAGTACATTTTGCCATTCTTTCAATGTCCAGTAATTATGCTTTTTTTATTAAAATAAAATCTGAAAGAGATTGATATAAAATTACCAAGGCAGACACTTTAGGGATGAGTGATATATTTTTGTACATCTATTTTAATACTATATCAGAACATAAGCAGTTTATTGTAAAATCAGACTTTATTTTCTGAAGAACCTAATACTTTGACTGTTATTATAGCGGATACATGCATTTGAAATAGACACCCCATTTTTATTTTTACTTTAAACCGTGTGTATTATGTCTATTGGCCTGTGTATTTGAAAAATCTTAAAAACGGTTCATTGCATTAAATGATAATAAATAAGAGAAAACTATTTTTTTCTTTCCCTTTTCCATAATTATCAATACTTTAATGATTGTTGTCTAAGTACATGTTAATTCATGCGCCTTTTTGCATCACTCGTTATTAATAGACAATGTCATTTTTTTGTTTTTTGTTTTTTTTTATCTGTATTTTCAAACATTCCTCTATGCAAACCATTCCAAATCATTTAGATTCAACAGCTTTCATTTGTGAACAGCAATTTCCATGTCACAAATGTTTGATTGGATTCAAATCAAACAACTGAGAAAGCCATTCCATTATTATGGTAATCTTATTTTTCACCCATTTTGATGAAGTTTTCGAATTATGCCTATTTGTTGTCTTCATGAAAGATGAATTGCCTGCCAAATCTAAGCTGGTTAGCAAGTGATAATTTTTTATTTTATTTTCTCCACCAGCAAGGCAATAAAGTCACTAAGATGCAATTGGTTTATTGACTGTCAAAGAATGAGAAAAAGTACAAACATTAAGGAGAGAGTACAATAAAAGTACAGGAATTAAAGAGACAAAAGAAGCATTGACATTGCATTTAAATTTTTGAAGAACAAAGTTGACTGAAAAGTAAGAAACTGGAAGAGAGTTCCACAAGTGAGAAGTGTGAGAAAAGAAACTTAGCATAGAACTGACAGTTACATCTAGCTGCCAATTCAACTGTAACATGATGAGACCTAGCTGCCAATCTAGTTATTGTGCTTAAATTCTTAAAGTCATGGTACTGAAGAAGAAAGTTCAACAGAACAACTAGCATGAAAGTATAAAAAATATACAAAGGAGCACTTCGATGTGGTGTAATGGTTAGCAAGTTTGCTTCACTAGATCATTTACAACTGAGTAGTGAGTTCAATTTTCCCTTGAAGTCTTGTGCCACATTTAATCTATGTTTAGTAAGTCACTAAAAATATATAAAAGATTTTTTTTTAAAATGATGAATGGACTGATATTTTAGTGAATTCATTTCGCCTAATTCTTGAAACCCAAGATACTGGTACCTGCTTCGATAAAATTATGTTCACCACCATACTTCTCTGTTGGGGAAAAATATCATTGGAAACAAAGAAAAGAGTACTGAATTGTTATGTAATATCAGTCCTTCTATATGGCAGTGACTGCTGGACAATGCCGTCACATATGAAGAAGAGACTTGAAGCAACAGGAACAAAGAAAAGAGCCAATAAATATCATAGCTGATAATGGGAAATGAACTGTCATGTAATGTCAGTCCTCCTATATCACATTGAATGCTGGGCATTCTCAGATTAAGAAGAAATTTGAAACAACAGAAACAAAGAAAAGAGTACTGAATTGTTATGTAATATCAGTCCTATATGGTGGCTTGAGTGAATGGATGGTGGAGCAGGGTTTGGTAGAGATGGCAAAAAGACAAAAGTTATTATTAATAACTTTTGTCATTAAGTGCTACAAAGGACA
>CAHIKZ030005585.1:692500-822500 GCA_903632075.3 Acanthosepion pharaonis
TGACAATTAGGAACCACTTATAATATGCAAGACTACATCCAAAATAACCTCTAACCTACCTTTCACTCCCTTCAAAACACCATTATTCATGTTTATTGTGGGGTCTTCAGAGGCTCACCAGGGATGATCGAATGATGTTCGATAATTATTTACTAAGCTTTATCTATCTATCTATCTATCTATCTATCTATCTATCTATCTATCTATCTATCTATCTATCTTTAAATGATATATTATTTATTATAATTTTTTCATATAGACAAAAACAATTTACTCACTACAAAGATGCAACTTCGTATGTCCTTTCAGGGCATGGGCGATCATGTCTCTCCACAGATAGCTTTTCTTTGTTATCTGTGAATTGCAATGCATTTTTGGGAAATATAATGGAAGGGTTTCCTGTTAACTTCTCCATGGATTAGAATTCAGAGTTTTCCATCTCTTAAACTGGTTAGCACCTAAGTCTAGAGTGTGCAGTCAACTCTGCTATTTAAGCCATTGCTGAGAGAGAAGGTGTTTGTGCGAAAGTAAATGCAACATATTAGCCTGTAATTATCTCACTTTCCTCTATTTTCATTTCTCTCTCTTTTCCATTTTTATCTCTCTCTCTTCTATTTTTTGTATCTATTTTTTGTATATATCTCTCTCTCTTTCATTTTTTGTTCCTCTTCCTCCCATTTTCATTTCTCTCCTCACCATATTCATCTTTCTAGCTAACTCTTCATCCTATTTATCTAACCTGTATATATATTTTATTGGTTTTGTTGGGGACCACCGTTCCTGCCAAGAGGCATTGCTGTGCATCAAAATTGCTTTGCACCCTCCCCACTTTAAAATTTTCTTTTCTTTTTCTATTCAAATACACCATTCGATTGAGCCAGTTATTCAATACAGTGTTGTCATTTAACAGCCTACCCAAGTTCCAACAATTCATAACAAAGAATATCTTTTAAATTTCATCAATCACAAAAAATTTTGCCCTTATAGATTCTGTTTAGGATGAGATATTGAAGGCTACCCTGGATCAAGCCACAACTTTTTTTTTTAATTTTCATTCTCAATATCTTCTCCCAGAACAATTTTTTTTTTGTGTCGAGCAAAAATAGAAAGACAAATGTCTAAGCATTAACCAATGCTTATTTTCCTAACTTCTGTTTTTTTTCTAAGATTTGTAAAATATTTTGTGTAGCTAACTGTATGAACAATAAAGAGCAGAGTCAGATTCAAAGACTCTTTTAAGATTCCTCTAACATACTAGTACTTGTAACCCCGTCATAGTCTCCAAGTCTAACTTGTCGTGACCTCCTAAAACACTGGCCATGAATACCAATCCATCCTGGGTATGATGATAAACTACATCCAACGGCAAAGCCTCTGATCAGAAGGTTTTGAGGAGCATGGAACAATCTCTTAACCTCTTAATTGTTGGTGTTCCCAGGTCTAGCCTGACCCAGGGTGATAGCACTTGTTAGGGTCCCAGCTATGGGCAAATGAAAGTGTAAAAATAGATTTTAATACCAGAAATACTTTGTAAAAATTATTACCAGCAATACATTATTATGAGTGACAGAGCTAATTTCAACTCGATTTAAAATCAAAGTTATTAATTTCTGTAAATCCCAAAACAAAATGCAATGAGTTGGTGTTAATTTTTTAATCTAGCATTAAAACTCGTTAGTAGATAAGATAATTCAGAATTCATCTTTTCTGCAAGTTTCATTCTTTTTTGTTGCAAATAGATAAAGTGGTATTTTTTTATTTACTTTTATTCATTTAAATCTGATTCAATAAAAATGCAATGTTTTTTGTAGGAAGAACAGTAGTTTGTTTAGCTGTTTTATTGGATTTTTTTTTTTGAAAAAAAAACTCTTATTCTAAAGAAGCCATTATTGAAATTAATTCTGAGTTGAAATTAATTCTATATCCCATTATTACCAGCAATACATTTTTTGAAAAAAAATATTGCCAGCAATAAAAATTTTATTGGCATTAAATAACCCATTGAGGTTGATATACCATAAAACAAACCAAACAAATACCAAGGTATGCTTTTTGTCTCATTAATTACTGATTTTGTAACAAATTACCACTGTCAGTCCATTTGTCAGAATTGGGTATTTCACTGAACAAAGAGCTGAGCCCGATTCAAAAACTGTTCCAAGATTTCCCTAACATACCAAAAGCAATATACCAAATACAACTAAACCAGCTCAACAAAAAATACTTAAACCCATCAAACTTTCTTTCTCAATACATTTGTAGTATTCATACCAATTTCTGCTGTGTGGAATTATTCCTTTTGGAACACTCTCAAGGCATCCTAGCTCTCTGTAACTCCCTTCTGATTTCTTGCTTCTCTGATAATTACAATCTCCAAAACTTTAAATGCAACATCAATCTCCATTTTCCATCTTCTTGAATTGTGTTCCTTTATTGTCCTTTCCACATGAAAGTCTTTCACTTTCTGTAATACCCTGCATTCTAGTGACATTATTGCCTTGTTTGTGGTGAAATGATTAAAAAAAAGAAAATCTGAACGAGCTAAGCAACTTAGTCCAGAGAGCCAATTGAGGATCGAACCGCTTAGCAATGGCTAAAATTACTAAACTGCTAACCACAGCACCTCTGCTTTGTAGTCAACATGTAATCTACTCATTTCTGCTTGTTTTAGTAGACAATGTTTTTTCCGCTTTATTAACTCAAATTAGATACAGTTGGGCGTTTGCAGTGAAACAAGAGAAATTACATCAGAAATTAATCTGATGTTAAGCATCTGTAATTCTCTCTTCTTTATCTTCATTTCATCAATTGCTATTTGCATCATTCAGCCTGTTGTCCTCATCTTTATTGCCAGATTCACAACATTTCAGCCAGTGTACACTCCGGCCTTCTTCAGGTGATATACATTGGACTTTCAAATCAAACCCTTTATTTAGTCCATGGGGTTAAATTGTTCTGGAATTAGAACAATTAGAATTAGGACACATGGCCCATTGGATAAAAGTGTTGGTTGAGTAATCCAAAAAGTTACGAGTTCAATACCTGGCCACAGCAGAGGTAACAAAAACTTGTACAGTTGAGTTACTAAAGAGAATTAACTGAAACTTAGATATCCAAAAAAAGGTATGGCATGTATAATTAGAATAATCTACCTGCATGTACTAAGTAAAGGGTTCAGTTCAAAATTCCAAAAAATATTACCTGAAGAAGGCCAGAGTGTACAACAGTCAAAACAGCATGAATATGGCAATAAAGATGAGGACAACCATCCAAATGATGTAAATAGTTACAATCGCTCATCTCAGAAATATAATTAAATAATTGTATTGCTATATTTCACTTCATGAAAGTACATTTCCCCCCTGAAAGCTGCTGATAGCTGATGAGACCAATAAGAGGCTGATATGTTTATCACAGTTGCTACAGGGAAAGTTTTAAGATTTAGGATAAGAATGGATTTAGAGGAGGTAGCAGCTAGATTTGAGGGATCGGAGATCTGAGTTCAAATTCCAGTCTAATCCATTACATTCACTTATGTTCTGATACCCTTGGAAAAGGTATGAATCCTCTTCTTTCCCCACCACCCCAGCTGTGGGTAAATAGTGGGACAGACTGGATGGTAACTGGTCTACCACAGAAAGAAATGGCAGCCTACTGTGGGTCGTCCTGGGTAAGGCGGTAAACTACATCCAGCAGCAAGGCCTCTGATCAGGAGGTTTTGAGGAGCATGGAACCACCTCCTAATTGCTGGTGTTCCCAGGTCCACCCTGACCCAGGTGGTAGCACCTGTTAGAGAAAATAGTTAACTATTACCAGCAATACAATTTTGAAAGAAAAATATTACCAGAAACAGATTTTTGACAAAACAAAATATTACCAGCAATAAAAAATATTGTTAGTATTAAATAACCCATTGAGGTTGATATGCCATAAAACAAAATAAACCAAACCAATCTAAACCAAAGAATACATATTCTATTCATATGAATCTATCCTAAAAATGTTGTCAGCATTAAATAACCCATTGAAGTTGATATGCTGTAAAACAAAATAAACCAAACTAAAGCTACCGCGGGAAAAAAAAATCTGCCTCATCACTCATGTATCAAAAGATACATGATCACCCAAGTGTGTATCACACGTGGCATATAACTGACTGACTGATGAATTTATATTGAAAGTTGACTTTTCAACTATCTTCTCAGCAATGGTTCCCTTTTTTTTCTGGGTTTTTTTTTCTAAAAGATGAGGTGATAACCTGGAAGGCTTTAGAATGATACATTGTATAGCAGCATTAAGCCCAACCCTTAGACAAGCAGCTTTCCAGCTGAAAATGTTAAAGCAAATCACTTAATCCTGACTTAATACTATTGAAAAGACTAAAAAGCAACTTACTAGAATGGAAATCGATACTTAGAAAGAATATAGATAATAATTTACATTAGAATGTGTTCAATGAAAGTCAAATAGATATTGACTCGACTTAGTCAGGTACCAGGCTACAATAAGCTGAAGCACCCAGTGAACTAGAGATCCAATGGCTACCTGTTTTATGGTAAACTATGTTAAAACTCCCAACCCTTAATAATGTGTTTATAACGTCTGATAAAAATACGAGACTAAATTTTTCATACATAAAATGATTGTTCATTCCTGACTGGATTCTGTCAAATTGACACCAGCTGTATTGAGGGTATATGGTTTTCATATCTTTCTTTGAATGTTTGATCTTCTTCTTGAGAGGATTTGAGAGAATCTCCTCTCACTCCTCGTAAGTTGGGCATTTATATAATTTCATGTTATCTAATTGTTGTGTGTGTTTCTTAATTTCCTTGTTTATGTTGGTGCACCCAATGACACTTTTTAGGCTCAATTCTCCACTTTGAGGTCAACCCTTGGGACTCCTGTTTTTTTTTTATGTTTAATTCTCATCATTACAGGTAAGTATGTTTGAAAAATTCACAATTAAAACTGATTCCTTTTCCTAATATTTTTTTTTATCTAAATTTGATAATTTTAAAAAAAAAATACCTACCATATATTTTTTTGTCTTTTTAGGAAGGTCAGTGCATGCAAAGAGACAAACATTTTTATTTAAAGAAGCCAGAATAATGTTTAGACAAGATTTATTACCTTGTTGATTATTTTATGACCTTAAATTATCTGAGAATATATTGGCATGTGTCCAAGTGGCTAGAATGTTCACTTTTTGACCATGAAACCCATTTTTCTCTCTAGAATCTATCTTCTATATCTACCATTCATCCATGTTTAGAATATTGCTGCCACATATGTTCTGATGCCCCTGCTATTTACCTTGAGCTGCTTGATAAGATCCAAAGAAAAATCAGCAATATTATTGGACCTGATCTGGCAGCTCAGCCTCAGTCAATTTCCCACCAGCATAACATTGCCTCTCTGTGTCTTTTTTATAAATATTTTCATGGTAATTGTTCGGATTTGTACTCTGTAACTTCTTGGGTACTAGTGGCTGTACTGCCTTGCTTAGGGTGATACCGATTTAAAAAAAAACTTGCCCAATTAAACCAAGTAAATAGCACTTATAATGCCTTACTGTGGATCATGGTATTCTTGGCCATGTCATAGTTTATTTCCTGTCCAAGACTGGAAGCCTATCTTAAATATCATCGCTCCACTCAAAGTGAAGATTTTTATTTTGGGTTTCCTGTAGTTTACTGCTGTAGTCAGCATAAGAATTTTTTTTTTAAATGGGCAAATGTTTAACCCCCAAAATGGGGTCAAAACACCATGAAAGTGTAAAAATAGGTTTTAATACCAGCAAGAAATTTTTTGAGGAAAAATTATTACTAGCAATACATTTTTGAAGAAAATAAATATTACCAGCAATACATTTTTGAAAGAAAAAAATATTACCAGAAATAAATTTTTGGAAAAAATATTACCAGCAATAAAAATCTTGTCGGCATTAAATAACCCATTGAGGTTGATATGCCATAAAACAAACCAAACCAAAACTCTGCCTTGGGTGACTCTTGGGTGAAAATTAATTTAAAAAAATGTTTAACAAGAATAGCTCTCTAACCATTACCCCACACTGACAAGATAAACTCTTTATTTTATTTTTTTAGGTAGTGTAATGGTTAACACGTCGGAAAAGAGAAATTAGTGAACTGAGTTTAAATTCCAGATGAATTCAGTGCATTCAATTTCTCACAAATAATCTTTGGGAAAGGCATGAATCCACATCTCTCTTCATTCAGCTATGGATTAAATAGCAACGCAGACGCGGCTCTTCAGTCTTGGTTGGCAACTAGTCTAGGGAAAAGACAGCTCTGAAAATAAATCTGGGTTAGCAACTCTATCCCGTAAAATCCACTTGCTATGTTAAATGTAATAGCAGCACCTAATATATTTAGAACTGTGGTACCCGTACCCCACAAGAGTAGAAGGAAGCCAAAAAGGGAGAGAGAAATATATCTTACTAATAAACATAAATCTTAGTTTGTTTCTCACGATAGTTACATATTTACTCAAACTAATTTCCTACAGCTAAAGGTGGGTGGCAGTAATTTCGGGTTAGGAGAATTAAGCTACACCAAAGCTGGTAAGGTTTTCCTTTGCGTAACAAAAAAAAAAAAAAAGAAGAAAATAAAGATAACAGAAGACATGTGTTTGTTGTTTCCAGTTTTATTGAAACGATCAAAGCTGACAAGGTGATAAATAATAAGCCATGGATTTCCATAAATTACTAGGTATAAAACAGTCACACACGAAAAAGACTATAGACGCTTTCATATGCAGATATTTCACATAGATATGTGAGCACCAGGGAAAAAATGGGATTCAATAAAGATAAGTTAAGAAATAGCTTATTTAGAAATAGATAGAAACAGAATCTCACTGATTATAAATATAATCATTATAGATCATTATATCTGAACAGTGATAGATAATTCTTAAGCTAAGATATGGACAGTTTGTGATAGAGATAAATAGATATAAACAGGCAGAGAAATAGAGGGATATGAACAGGCAGTCATAGAAAAGGTCAGGCTTAGATAGATCAGAACAGGCTTAGAAAGATAGATAAAAAGAGGTTTTAATAGATAAGGACAGGCTTAAATAAATAGATATGAACAGTCTTGGATTTTCATAGACATTGCAATTTATCAATTAGACAAGCATAGACGCACATGTATACACGCGCATAGATATTCCCACACAAGCATTTGTCAGACATCTTGCATGCATACATACATACACATTTCGATGCATTTGTTTAAAGTGTATTCATGGCTGTGCATCAAACTCTCACAGTACTGCAACAAATAATGTTGGCATGAATCTGGGTCTTGGTGAACCAAATTTAAGAGAACTCGGTCAACTAGGAAAGGTTAATTTTTGTCCTTGTCGCAAATGATTTATCGCTTGATAGTTCAAGCAATAGCTCCTCTTACCCCATTCTTTATTGTTCTTCAAAAATGCTGAATCATCTCCAATCAAGGTGGAAATCGAAAATCGAAAATCTGCAAAGAAAGAAGTTTGCTTATTGATGTACTTCTGCACAGTATATGATGCACCGTTGCAAATATGCAACCCTGTTCAAAATTTCTTTCTAGCCAAACAATTGTTAGAATTATTATTAATCTTGTACAACTTTATTTAATGTCATAATTGTTTTTTTATCACACACTATACAAATATCTATTCATTCAATCACTTTCTTCTATCTTTACAGCTACAAGCGAGACATTAATTGCTTTCATTCTTACAACTACATAAGTATATTTGACCTTTTGCTATCCTAAATTATGCTTAGTAAATAACAAAATGAAAACATTTAGTGCAATAAAAATTGAAAAATGTGACCTTTGAAGAAGACCTAATTTTGAAGCTAATTTAACTGCAGTAAATGAATATATAGTTTGGTCAACATATTAGCCAGGACCAGCAGTACATACGCTAATTTTATATCTTGTGTATGATGCGACCCCCTTAATATTAGTTTGAAAATTAAGTCTTCAGAATTCGCATGGTACACGAGTATATACAGTATATATATATATATATATATATATATATATATATATATATATATATATATATAATGTGTGTGTGTAATGAGACTAAATATTCTTATAATTTTGTTTTGTTCGTAGTGGGGAGGTTGATTTTTGAACTTTTTAAAATGTCTTTGCAAAAATCTTAAGCATTTGGTGATGGATTTGGCCAGCTTCGATATCAAATCCGTATACGCAAATATAACTATCACTAAATGCTTAAGATTTTTACAAGGACATTTTAAAAAGTTCAAAAATCAACCTCCCACTACGAACAGACAAAATAATAAGAATATGTAAATCACACACACACACACACACACACACACACACACACACACACACACACACACACACACACACACATATAAACAAATGTTAAGAGGCCGGAATAATACCGTACCCCAAAATGGGCGTATATCAAAAAGTGCTCGATGCAGATGCCTTGAAAAAGGACATGCAAGGCAAGTAAATATAATAATGTAATGTTGTCCGCCACCTGAAGAGAACTGACAGTTGAAATCAAGGTTGTGTGCGGTTACATAAGATTTTTTTGCTCCTTTATTACACGCACACACACACACACACACACACACACACACACACACACACACACACATATATATATTTATATATATATATATATATATATATATATATATTCACGTATTATGCGTCCTTTGAAGACCTAATTTTGAAGCTAATTTGACTACAGTAAATGGGTATATATTTTGGGCAACAGCATAGCCAGGGCCAACAGTACATACGCTAATTTTATATCGTGTATGATGCGACCCCCCTTAAAATTAGTTTCAAAATTAGGTATTCAGAATTCGCATGAGTATAGACGGCACTTAAATTCCTAGATTAAGGATTTTAGTTTTTTTTTTTGTTGTTTTTTTTTTACAGACCTTCAAAGTTAATTTTGTGTACATTGAAATACTGGCAAACAACTTGGACCTTCATTGATTGGCTGGTTGATTTTGTTTGGAGGCATATCAACATCTATGGGTCATTTACACTGTTTACATTGTTCGGACTGTTGTCCGAATCTTTGTTGCCATATTCTAAACGTTTCGACCGTTGTAAACCTCGGAATTCTTCAGGTGATTGGAAATAAAGGGTTCAGTTCGAAATTTCAATCACCTGAAGAAGGCCCGAGTGTACAACGTCGAAACATCTTGAATATGGCAACAAAGATTCGGATAACAGACCGAACAATGTAAATAATTACTATACCTCATCTCAAAAATATAGGCATCTATAGGTCGTTTAATGCAGAAATCTAAATATTTTCTTACATGATTTTATACTTTCAGATTAAAGGTAATTTTTTTTAGATATACAGACAAACCTCTCATCTACGGACCACCATCAACGGACTTCGGATGCAACGGACAGAATAAAATAAAAAATCTACAGGAAAAAAAAAACTTCCAAATCGTCAGCGATATATTTCAAAATTTGCGGGCTGAGCGGAACGAGTCGTATTAGTTCTCAAAAGTGACCGCGCGGCGGCGGTGGGCATTTCAATTGTAAACAATTGTAGACAGGTGAACATTATATAAAGTACAATACATTAGCGCGTGCGTGAGTAAGTAGCTGTGAGAAATCTATTATTTTTGTTATTTTGATTAATATATTAATTGTTATGCCCTCATCATGGCATAGAAGGAAAATGTAAAAAGGAAGCATACATACTTAAGTATCAGTGACAAATTAGAACTTCTTAAGAAGTTAGACGCTGGAGTTTCGGCCACAAAAGTGTGCGAGGAGTATAACTGGCCACGTATTCGAGGATACCCGTCTATTAGGGCAGCTAGCCTATCCCTATTGCAGATGCTCGCTCGGGCGCATTTTATTCAACACCCAGAGGGCCTATCTGTCGTTTATACTGCAACTATGCTGAGCAGACCTTAGTTACAGTTTCTGGGAACGAGCGTGTTATCTAGCGTGATCAACAATTTGAGCAAGGCCAGCACGCTCAAGCCCTCGGCCACGATGACTTGTGACTTTGTGCTAACACAGCTATCGACGACCCCCAAGGGTTACGTCTACCATGTGTGAGGAGTATGGTGTAAAGAAATAAACAGAAAGAACTAGAAGAAGCGATTTACAAGTGGTACATTCAACGCCGGTTTTTCCGTGGAGGAAATAGAATCAGATCTGGCTGGTGATGATTCGGTTAAGAGCTCCAGTGACTCGGGAGAAGAGGTGGTAGTGAAACAAAAAATGTCTCATGTACAAGATTTTATTGACGCTCTTATAATCCGTTGATAATCCTTCATAACAGATAATCCTTCCATTCAAGCTTATTATCAACATTTCCGCATATTTAGAGAATTAATAATTCGTGAACAGTATAAGTGTGTAAAGCAATTAAAGTTGCATTCATTTTTTAAGCCCAAACCCATCCCAACCATCTGGTCAGAGCACCCCAAGCACCAGCACTGAACGAATACATGTGGTAGCCAACAGCAGTGATTTAGCGGAATTTCATAGCTTCATAGCTGGATATAAAATATGTACAAATTGCCTGAATGTTCAATGACCGAGCGGTTTCAGCTATTCTTTTAGTCATTATCAAGGATCACTTTATATAGATAGAGATACATACTTAAAAAAAAATACATGCATTCAGTTAACATTAAAAATAAAATGATCCTTGATAATGGCTAAAAGAATAGCCGAAAGCGTTCGGTCATACTGAACATTCGGATAATTTCTACATATTTTATATCCAGAAAAGAAAAAAAAATTAAAAAAGAAAAATGAAATAAAAAATTTAACCTTACCAGTCGTTTTTAACAAAACTTGCAGAGGGATTGCTGCTCAAATATACAATATATATATATATATATATATATATATATATATATATATATATATTATAAATTAATTGATTTAAAATATGTTTTTTTTGGGGGTTTTTTTCGCTACACAGTTCTAACCATGTTTCAAAAATGGAAGCTAAAAGCCACGAATTTAATTTTGTGATTAAATTAAAGACATTAGTTCCATTTCATCTTCAAGCGAATTATATATATATATATTGTCGATTCCTGATTGCTATGAGTATTAATAATTAGAAAATCTTTGTTAACATATTAACATTAATTATTATTGTAAACGTCATATTTAGTGGATAAACGTGTATGAGTTGACATGGCTGTTTTTTAAGCAATGTAAATGTACATCTACCGGCCTGTGCATTCGAAGTCTTAATAACGAAGGTGTGATTTCCAGCACATTTAATGCCTATAAAAGTTATAATGGAAAAGATATAAAAGTACTTGAGAATTAAAGCTCAAATAAATAAATACTGTTTAACTGCTTATAAAAACACTGTAGTAAACATATCTACTTACGGAATTTTTTAACTGTGTATGCGCGCCACAGCCCAGATCATATGTGCAAGAACAGCCACGCCTAACATTGTATCCAAACGGGGGGCGTTAGAAGCTGAAAATAGAAAGGATAATTAACAGTTAGATTAAATATTGAAAAGTCGATGGCCAAAGAAGATCGATATAACAGAGCTGAGAACCAAGAGTAGTGGTAATAATGATCTATCCTTCATAGCAAAAATTATAAGGAGAAGGGCGTTGTCCAGAATACAAGATGCACATCCATTATGTAAACAGCCAAAGCAACCCTCACCCAAACTTTCCATCGACCGGCCAATGATTGCGCCAAGTTGCATTTCGATTCACGACCTCGTCGGTGTGCATCGAATGCTGGAAAAGGGCCCGCTGCATGTTCACAAGGTAACAAGTTGAAAGACAAACGCCACGTCGAGTAATGATAACACAACACAACTTCTGATATGTGGTTCTCTTCCTCCTACCAACTCCTCACCCATTTACTCATCCCGGCGTTTAACTGGCAATACCAATAGACAGCATCAGGACGATCCGATGGACAAGTCCTTCTCCCGTCAAGGGAGGACCAGAACTGACCCCAATCGCAAGCATGACTGTTAATATAGACTAGAACCCGGATACGCCCTATTTCCGGTTTTGTTGTCACTTGATCTCTAAAATTCTCATCCTCCATTCATTTACTTTCCCGTCGCCTTTCGGTTAACATGGATGCCACTTAAAAAACCGAACTTTAAAAATGATCCACTTAAGCAAATATAATAACAGATTTAAAAAGATTCATGTCATAAGATTAGTAAATGGCCATATTTTATGAAGATTATATCAGTCTGCTGGATGAAATTTAGTATTTGAAATTGAAGCAACGACCATGTTGCGTTGCCACCGTTGTTAAGGTGAAAAGAGTCGATATACGTTGAGATAGCTGTCTCTAGTTTGTTGGCAGTTCAGTTTAGATAGAAATATTTTATCATCACTGTATGAAACGTTAGAAGAGAATACAGAAAAAAACATTTCTTACCGCTGATCCTAAGCATAATACCGTTAGATATTTCTGTCTGGGGATATTTGTTGATAATACATTTCCAGAGGCCAGAGTCCCATCCACGTGGCACAGTAAGAAAGACAGTTGCGTGTTGGTTCCCACGATAAATATTGGTGTTAACTAAAAAGGCTCTTTTCGACATCGTTTGATCAACCTGTAGCAAAGGAAAGAACCAATTAATAACTTATGAAAAAATATAGTATGAAGTATACACCGTGGAAAATGAACTTGTGTCTTCAACTTTTCCATAAAAAAAGCTTGGTGCATGCATAGCTGCTGTAACTTGGGCGCTTTACAGAAAATCAGATCAAACCTTTAATTCCTCGTTTCATTACACGATCTCTCTCGGCGACATTTTTGCTTTTATTTTTACATTAGTTGTATCAGCAGTAGGAATATTTTTCTTTATTTTATTTTTTTATTAGTCAACTCTTATTAATTTTTGACGACTATTTAATTTCGTCATTTTTTATTAGTCACGCTTCACATTGTCAACAATTATTAATTCATGACGAGTATTTTTTGTAATCGGTATCACTGCATGCAAGGCATAAAGCCACTAAGACACAAGGGGTTACAGGATGTGGAAGAATTAGGAACAGAAACATTAATAATGAGCGAGAAGAGAAAAGAATAATCAGGAGGGCAGTAGGTATCGATTGACAATTTTTGCAGATTAAAGTTGTCTGGAAAGCATGGAGCTGGGAGTTCCACAAGTGAAAAGTGCGAGAAAAGTAATTGTTAGCATAAAAATTACGGCTACATCTAGCCAGCTCAACTGTAAATTGTTGAGATCTTGATGCCAGTCTAGTGCTACGTTTAAATTTTTTTTTAAGAGTCTACATACCATAACAAAGAGCGATATTTATTTTGGTTATGTACAGAAAATGTGTCACAAGGCTAAAAATGGGGAATGGGGAAAGGGACTGTCTTCTATCTTAACTTTAAACTTAGCTAGCCACAAACACTGACCCAAACATACCACAATATTCCTCACACCAAAACAACGCATACTTACTTACCTTTCTTACTACATCCACCATATTACCACAATGTCTCTATGAAAGTACTAACTAGTCCCCATATGTACAATTCATTATCTATCGGGGAGGAATAAAACAAAAAAATTAAAAATCTAACCCTAGTACCATAGAAAAGAGCTCATCCGAACAATTATCATGAAAGTATTTATAGAAAAGACACAGTGAGGCAAACTTAAGGCGGTAGGAAAATGATTGAAACCGAGCAGCCAGATCAGGACCAATAATATTGCTGATTTTTTTTTTGGGGGGGGGGATTTTATCAAGGAGCTCAAGGTAAATAGCAGGGGCACCGGACCATATGTGGCAGCAATATTCTAAGCTTGGATGATTTATAAATATGTAAGATAGATTCTGGGGAGAACATTTTTTTTTTACTTTCATCTTCATTTTTCATTAAATGAAACATTGTCAACCATTTTTATTAAGTTTTGACAAGTATTTACTTTCATCTTCATTTTTTAATACGTGAAATATTGTCAAATATTATTCTTAATTTTTAACTAATATTTATTTCTATCTTAATTTTTAAGCTGATTTTTTTTTGTTTTTTTGGTGTTTTTTTTTTTTTTTTCAACTTTCCTCTGGTCGTCAATCTACAGCAATGAGCATATATCACAAAATCAGAAATAAAGGATAAGCTTTCAGTCAACTCAGTGCCTTTGATTGACGATCGGGATAAATTGTCAGTACAAAAAAATAAACATAAAAAATAAGGTGAAATGGAATTCGAGTTAAAAATGAATAGTAATGGAAGATTAACTTCGTAACAAAATTAAAAAAAAAAAAACTATAAATTTAAATTTTTTTGTTTTTTAATAAATTCACCGCAAGCAAGGCGATAACGCCACTAAGACGCAAACGTGCAACTGGAAGTGGAAGAGAAGGAAAATAGTTTAGAAGAAACCGGAAACCCAATATTAATATAACTTTCAGAGTTTATGCGGAGACGTTAGAAGTATAGAGTTGAAGTAGAATTTAGAAGGAATCGGAAACCTAATCCTAAACAGGAAACAAGGGATAAACCAGTATTCCATTTCAAAATACCCGGGTTTGGCAGAAAAATCGATAAAACTGAAGGTGGGTACGACTTGAAAAAACCAAGGCAAAGTTACACGCGAACAAAATTTTTATTGAATGAGCTGATATTCTTTGTACTTAATGCAAAACATTAGCTCATGTTACGATTGTAAAGTGTTTGATAGTTTTTTTCTGCGACATTGGCTTCACACAAAAAATTGCAAAAAAACTGAAAAAATAGGGTTTTTCATACTACTTAAAATATAAACTTGAATAACTTCCTCGTTTTTTATCCGATTCTCTTCAAGCATGTCGCGAAAAATTTCCTATCATGCAAGAAATAAGATAATGTGGTTTTAGTCCTGCTCGCTTATCCGCGTATAATGAAAAACCACGAAAAACTGTTCAAAATGCCCGTTCATCCGATGCTTTCCAAATTTGCCATATAAATTATATATGACACACAAATTACCTTGCGTGAATGTTTGGTTTAGATTATTTCAGTTAAGTGGACGAAATCTGCGACAAATATGTCCCAAATCAGCTTTTGCCATTTAGCCAATAATTTCTTCATCTGATTTCATCATAAACTGGCATTCGAACAACCTTTGATGCAAAATTTTTTTAGAAGGATTATTGGAGCGTTAAAAGGGAAAAATTTCCGAAGAACCTTCTATTAACCCAAGCAGTTATTCAATTGCAGCCATGTACACCCGAGTACCTCGTCTATTAATAAATAAATAGTAAAAATTTCAGAGTTTAGACGGAGACATTAAAAATATAGAAATGAAACAGAATTCAGAAGGAACCGGAAACCCTATCCTAAACAGGAAATAAGGGATAGACCTCTACTCCTGTTAAAAAAAAAACGGGGAGGAATGTGCACAGTAATAGAGGTTTGATGGAAAAATATACCAATGAAAATGAAATTAGTTTTGCAGGCCATTGGTAGTAAGTTATCTCTTTACCTGAATCTGGCCTTGTGCCAAAATTGGCTTAATCCAATAAATCTATTCACCTAACAGAGGAAGAGCATCTAGCGATTCCAGAAACATTTAATATAAAAAAGGCATTAGCAATCGAATCACATTTTGATAAAGTTTTTATTTGATACCTGCATGATTTTAAAAAAAAATAACAAAAATAATAATTTAGGTATTTATTTGTGAGGACATATAAACTGGAAAGAAACTTCAAGACAACTGTTTTTCAGTGGTTCAAAATCAGTCATTTTCATTTCACTGGTCTTTGATACCCTTCATACATATTTCGTTTCTATGACCCTTTTTCAATTCATCTTATTCTATTTAAAAGTCTATATCAGGGTTCGGCAACGCTCGGCCACATCCGGCTCGCGAATGATTTTTATCCGGCCCGCCAAATTAACCGTAGTAAGGAATTTGCATTTGATGTTGATTGCGTCAGGTGTTATCCTGTTATTCCCGCATTACAATAAGGAACCTTGTTTAAATAATATAATATTAACTTCGTTGTTTCTTATTTAAACCTCCAGACAAAGACAGCCTTCTGGATGGAGCAGTCTGTGGTGGAGACAGTTTATTATAATACATTTGATATCATGGCACTCCTCGGAGACAATGCATACCTTTCTGACCTGCTCTCTCCAAAAGGTTGCCGATCCCTGTTCTATATCATAGAGTCACACGTGTGAATGACATCTGATGTTGAACAATAAACATGGTCTACAGAAGTCAACCAGATATTTTTCTAGTATTTTAGATTCATGTTCAAGCTATGGATTAAATAACAGGAGTCGTATGTGTTAAATCATTTTATTCTCAAAAGATTGTTAATGCAATATTCACTCGCAAAAATATTCTTTGAATCCAAAATATGTTTCTGCTTTAAATAACCCACAAAAATGTTGATAACCCGTAAAGAAACAAGTCAATCAATCAATCCTTGTATTTCAGACAAGTGTAAATGGTTGCTGGTATATTTTTTTTTTTTTAAGTCTTTTTTCAATAATTGAATGTTAGAAAAAATGGCGCTGTTGATGGCAACCTGTTACCTACCCAATCAGCATTCCTTGGTGGCGTGATCTTCAGAACATCTTTACCATTTCGTGTGAATGTGATGGAATGGATTCTCTCGGCAAAGCGATTATCGCTGCAGAAAAATTTCACTTTCTGCTTTCCACAGCATGGTACAGTGGACGGTGTGATAGTAAGGTCAACAGAATCTAGCAAAGACAATAACATATATAATATAATATACAGAATGGGAAAGCAAAACGTTCAATAAAATTCAAACAAAATTTCCCACCAACCACTACAACAAATCATGTGGAACCAAGTGTAGAACAAAGAACATACTATCAATTATAAAGACAAACCTATTTATAAAAAAATATAACAAATTGTTTCACAAAAGGACGAACGGCAAAGAGTGACTGATTCTTTTTTCTTTTTGTCCACAAACTAAATCTAATGCATTGAATATTACTGTCACATCTGGTCTGGTACTTCTGCTATGGATTTAGAGGTTCTTGATGAAATCCAAAGAAGAATCTGCAATGTTATCGGTCTTGATACCTTGACTTCAGTCACTTTCCCACGACTGTAACATAACTTCCCTCTGCCTTTTCTATAAATATTTTCCTGGTAATTGTTCTAATGAGCTTTTCCTCTTTGTTACCTAGACTAAGTGCAGTACTAGATTGACAGTTAGGGTTCATTATTTTACAGTTGAATTGGCTAGATGTAACCGTATGCTAACAGTTTCTTTTCTCGCACTTCTTGCTTGTAGAACTCTCTTCCAGGTTCTTGCTTTTCAGTCAACTTTGCTTTTCTGAACACAGCTTAGATGTGGCATAAGACCGAAAGTATGGAGTACACAGTTAGGGTCAAACTCACTACTCAATTGTAATGGTTCTAGCACAAGCTTGCTGACCAATATACCACGTCGTGGTGCCCCACTTCTTGCTTATTGAACTCTCTTCCGGATTCCTATTAGCTACAATCTTTAAAAATTTAAAGGCAATGTGAATCGTTATCTTTCGTCTTCTTAATTCCTGTTCTTTTATTGTTCTCTCTTTTTAATAGTTTTTTTTTTTTTCCCGACATTTTTAACCACCCTTTTTTATCCCGCCCTCAGTAACCTATTCCGGCTTTATTACCTTGCTTGGGGTGAAATATTTTCTTAAAAAAAAAAGACAAAAAAATAGTTTGTTTGACTTTGCACACTTTCTACGGGTGTCAATAAGAATATAAACGTGGACAAAGGCATTCAGAGTAAGCCGGACAAGGGTGGAGTCAAGAAGAATCGGAATCGAAAATTTATTGATGCCATCAAGATTAAATTTGCAAAGGAACAAATAACAAAATTGTACAAAATAGCTACTGGGGTAAATGACCGTCAAAATGGCCGTGTATGACTTGGTATCAAATACTAGTATACCAAATAGCACTGAAGAATGGAGAAACGGCGGAATCTGGTGTGTACGACAAAGCCCAGAGATTCTAATTTTTATCATAGTTCAAGGTCACTTATAAAGAGAGCAACTGTATTTGGACCATCGATAGTTCTCCATCCACACAGCCAAGAATTTAGAAAAATTATGCCAAACTAACTTTGCGGATTTCAGCTCGATCATGCACCTACGCCGTGTGGTGCGTTTTGGAGCAGGTCACTAAGAAGAGCTCCCTCCCGAAAAGTAATAATCTCAAGGCTGCCATCACCAAGGAGTGTTTGCTAAGAGCTCAAAAGACATTGCAGTTAATTTTTGCAAGGTTGTGTTGAAGCGGTAACTAAACATAATGGAATCCAAAATGAATAAATAAATAATTTGTATTAACATTATTTATGAGTTTTATTAATTAATATCCTTTTGTATTAATAAGCCGATTTAGGCATAATAAATGAATTTCGAAGGTCGAAACAATTTTGCAAACTTTGCTTCTCAATTCTGTACCTATGTATCTCTGTGTGTTTTAATTATTTGTTGCGATGATCACCACATATGCAATATTATAAAACGATTCAATTTACGGATCGAGTTCTGTAACAGAATTAGTAACTCCGAAGGCTTCAGTCCTAAGCTA
This sequence comes from Acanthosepion pharaonis, assembly GCA_903632075.3. Lineage (NCBI taxonomy): Eukaryota > Metazoa > Mollusca > Cephalopoda > Sepiida > Sepiidae > Acanthosepion > Acanthosepion pharaonis. The sequence continues at coordinate 711,092 of CAHIKZ030005585.1, forward strand.
AGTCTTTTTATTGTTTCATAAAAATTATTGGACATTATTTCTTACAATGGTTGGGCACCTCGAGGTGGTGTAATGGTTAGCAAGCTTGTCTCACTAGAGTAGTGAGTTCGATTCTCACTGGGTGCCCCCTTATTTCGGTCTTGTGCCACATCTAAGCTACGCTTGGAAAATCACTATTTCTTACAATGGTTTCGTTCCGATTAATTGACTTTACCGAAAATTTGTTTCTAATGACTCGAAATTATTTCTATTTTAATTTCCAAAGAGGCCATACTATATATAATGCAACAATATATATATATATATATATATATATATATATATATATATATATATATATATATATATACCGACCGACAATTTTGTACTCTTATAGTGTAGTCACATTAACTAACGACCTAGAAACTGGAAAAATGTTATAAAAAGTAAACAAACTTTCTCTCTCTCTCTCTCTCTCTCTCTCTCTATATATATATATATATATATATATATATATATATATATATATATATATATATATAGGGTGAGGCAGAAATATCTCTCACATATACCTGCCAGAAATACTTTCCACATAATGGTAAGACTAATGGCAATGATGTCTTCATCTAGCTAATGTCTTATATGAGAGGTATTTCCGGCTCAACCTGTATGTGCGTGTTAGCTAGATGCAATCGTTGTTTCTACGCTAACGGTTTTTCTCGCACTTCCCACCTGTGGAACCACTTACTTGCTTCCCTGTTAACTACAATTTTCAAAAATTTAAATGCAACGCCAATCGCCATCTTCTGTCTTCTTGAACCCTGTTTCTTTTTTGCCTGTTCCTCAATCTTCCCCATTTTCAATTTTCTCATTCTGTTTCACCCCTGTAACCCCCCTGCCTTCTAGTGACATTGTCGCCTTGCTTGAGGTGAAAAAAGGATATATATTATAATAATATATAATTGGACACACACATATATATATATATATATATATATATATATATATATATATATATATATATATATATATATATATATATAATTGTGTGTGTCCAATTTTCTATATGTTATAATACTATAACTTTTGTATAGATTTTTTTAATTTACATATGCCATGCGAGTAGCGTTACAAATATTTCAGTACATTTTTCAAGAAATTCTAAAAAGTTTAAAACAAAACTAAAAAAAACACGTTAAAAGGTTAATTTATTTTTCCTTTTAATTAATAAAGAAAGCAATAATTCAAAAGCTGGATAAGGATCGCACCGTCTGTAACGTAGAATGGAGAATAAAAACCGACACTAAAAGAAATTTAATAGTTTAATTGTGACCTCGGGCACTGCTATTCTGGCCAATCACAGTGCAACATAGAAAGCCTCTACTACTCAAGATCTTTTCTGGTTATATAAAGGATGGCCAAATTGATAGTGAATTCTGCTGGGAACAACTCACAACCATACATCTCTCGACAAATCGTCACACTGTTCTGTATATGAACATTCACGAGCACCTTACACATCGTACTGATCGTAGTCAATAAAACTGTTCATAACATTTACAACCTATATTTATATGACGATAATAAATGTATTTGTTATACATTATTCTAATATGGTATTTACACTGTCTCCCCACTAAGACGAGATGCGACACAAGTTTAGTTTTTTAATGTGGGGAGACCGAGCGCGTATACTCGGGCTAGGAACAAAAATTGCCCGCAACCGTCGGTTGCGCTGGCCTATGTGCGAGCACCGATCCTTCTCTCTGGTGCAATGAGAAGGCGCATCCTCGGGCAGCTGTTCTCCAAGGCTGGGTAACGCTCTGTATAGTTTTCCTCAGTTGCGACTCTGTCTTTTGACGGAGTCACCCCTGAGAACACTCTACCCAAAGACAGAAACGTAACTGTGAGATGATAAATAATGTGTTACAAACTACTCGAGAGTAATTTGCACACTAACGTTATTCTAATACAATATGTTCCACTAACTGCACTTTCAACACTATTACAAATCGTTCATCTGGTAAAGCCTCAACATGTTACAGAATGTGTAGACTGACTCGGAATGGCAAACTACTAGTCGGAACTCTACACCCAGATTTTCTTAGTGAGGTAAACCAGAAAATTGTATTGAGATTTTGACTCAACGATTTGACAAACATATACACACACTCACTCTCGCTGTCTGTCTTTCTCTCAATAGGCGAGTCAATTTGCATTGAAATGCGAACTGACTCGTCTATTCGAGTAAGTAGACCGGATTTGATCGTCATAGAGAAAGAAAAGAAAACCTGTCTAATCGTGGAAATGGTTGTATTAGCGGACCACAGAGTGAAGATGAAAGTAAAAAAGAAAAAACTAAAAATACCAAAAAGGTCATGAAGGTTACGGTAGTGTCCATAATTGTAGAAAGTATTAACATCCTGCGAGGATACATAGAAAGGCTCTATATATTTGAGAACTCAATCCTCAGTGATGATAACCAAACATCTGTCTTAATCATGAATATACATGAAACATAGATAATAATTAGGACTAGATAATATTTTGTTGCGCATGTTTATCTGTTTTGTTGGCAACGATCCAAACAAAACGGTTTTACTTGGAGAGTAGGGAAATTCTTGCAAAAGAATATGAATAATAGAAGCCGGCACTAGCAATTTTAGCCCCTTAACCCGACCAAAGATTTTGGCAACGATCCTGTTAAATAGACTTCAAAATATCCCGAATAGCCTAATGCCATTCAATTGCACTATACGGGGTCGGGATGTTCAAACCAACTTTCCTTTAGCTCGCATACTCATGATGACACAAGAGCTGCAGCGGTCTGTTTAGACCAGTTCAAGGCATCCGACATAGTGGACTATCGCTTTTTTGAGGCTGTTTTATCGACAACTGGATTTCAAGAAATCTTTCGCACCGGTATTCGTTTTCTGTATAGGTAAGATCATTGTCCTGAGTATGACGATAAACTACGTCCAGCAGAGAGTCCTCTAATCAGGAGGAGTTGAGGAGCGTGGAACCACCTCTTAATAGCTGTTGTTTCCAGATCCACCATGACCGGGGTGGTAGCACCTGTTAGGGTCCCAGCTATAGGCAAATAGTTAACCCTCAAACTGGGCTCAAAACACTGTGAAAGTGTAAAAATAGGTTTTTATAGTAAAAATACCAGCAATTGATTTTTGAAAAAAAAATTATTACCAGCAATACATTTTTGAAAAAAAAAAACAAATAATTACCAGCAATACATTTTTGAAAAAAGAAATTATTACCAGCAATACATCTTTGAAAAAAAATTACCAGCAATATACCTTTGGAAAAAATATTACCAGCAGAAATTTTGGTTCTCGACAAAAACCCTCTTTACAAAAATATGTCAATGAAACCTGTTCTACAAACTGATTTCTTACAAAGAATTCATATTCTATTCATACGAATCTAACCTAAAAATCTTGTCGGCATTGAGATATTGATATGCCGTTAAACAAAATAAACCAAACCGAAAAAAATCCATAATTTTTTATCCTGCATCCCGATTTTTTACAGTTATCCTTTTCATCCAGCTCTGTTTTAATGCATCCTAACCCTTTCTGCACAAGAAAAAGGCGAATCCGATTTGATACGGTATTACCCAGTTGTCATACTTACCCCCATTGCTGACGATTTTTCTTTACTTGTAAACAAAATATTAAGGAACCAGAAAATTATATTGGAAACAAAGAAAAAGGTACTAAACTGTTATGTAATATCGATCTTCCTATATTGTAGTGAATGCTTGATAATCTCATGACTGATGGAGAAGAGACCTGAAGCAACAGAAATTTGGTTCTACAGAAGGATACTGAGAATATCATTGACTGAACACGTGAGCAACGACTAAGTTTTAGAGAAAATGGAAACAAAAAGAAAACTTATGCGTAGCATCAGAAAGAGATTGATGAAATTTCTGTGGTACTTAATGAGGAAAGAGGGCTTGGAAAGTTTGACCCTCATAGGACTTATTGAAGGCAAGAGGAACAGATGAAAACAGCACATAACCTCCCTAACTAGCTTGTGTAAATGGTTGACAGAACAGGGATTAGAAGAGACAGCAAAAAGACAAATTTTACAAAGAGCTACAAAAGACGAGAAGTTGTGGAGAGCCATGATCATCAACGTCCTGAAGGGACACGGCACAAAGAAGAAGAAGAAGAAGAAGAAGAAGAATGAGCATTTCTAGATAGAGAATACTGCAAATGAATTCGTGTTGTATCAGATGGTAAGAGAAACCAACGGTAATCGCGATAAATCGATTAGATTAAGATTTACTAAACTTAGTTTAGTTTGTTATGAGGCTGAAAATATGAGTCGCTCAGTGAGCATCGGAGTCACTAATCAGTATTAATTGCAAACAACCCGCCTAACTAGCAAACATTCCCTCACACCAAGGTACCTTCGGTTATATTATGGTTGAGTTCGTAGAGAAGTTAATCTTTCTCTTATCGCATCACTCAAAACAAGAAATAGTGCAAGATACTCGGAATTTGTGGTGCTGTATGGAATAATTAACTATATCCCATCTTAATTCATGAAAACAAAATATGTACATGTTAACACTTCTATTCAATTGTCCAGAAGCTATGAGAGTCATTCCTGGTGTAACATCAGAGCATTATTATTATTATTGTTGTTGTTGTAGTTGTTACCCTTTGGCCACTCAGTGGCATGAGAAATTAATATATCATGTACTTCTATCCTACAGCTACGAAACGTCGCAAGCCTCTTGTCAGTCTATCGTTATTTCCATGGAAATACCTTCTGGTGAGTTACGTTCCTTATTTCCATCAGTTCAGACCTTTACATCTAAGACTCGCCATGCCCCCTACACGGAGTCGAATCATCTTCATTTCCTTTGTATTCCATTGGTAAGAAAGAAGTTCCATTCGGGCCACCTGTTTCTGAAAACCGCTTCTTTGACAAATGACAAGCAAATCTGTGGTACTGAAGGTGATATTTACTATGGCTCATATCCACTTTCTGTTTCCACTTAATTAAACAGAAAACAGCTATTGAAAAAAAAAAAAACTTAAATGAACAAAGCTCTTCACAGGATATGGGCTGTGATTGTTGGAACTATTTATTATTAATGCGTGTTGAATCATCTTACCAGAGAGTAATTTTAAGTGTTTAATTACCAAGTCCCCTCATAGATAACTCTCCAAGGGTACTGGAGGAGAGTTATCTATGCACATTTGGGACGTTTCGTTTAGATGGAAAAGTTTTTGTGGATTATATGCGCAGTTCTGCACGAGGTAATCTTTTGTAGCTCTGAGATGCTGACATATCAAGGAATTTGACTCACATGATTTTCAGTAACCTTCTTTATATTACCAATGCCCATATCACAACGGGGATAATTATAGTTTTAAGATATTATTATTATTATTATTATTATTTCTGTTGTATACAGATTTCCTTCCAGGTCCCAACTAGAGACTTCGTGTCAAGAATGGCTTCATTATGTTTTCCACTGACCATTTTTATTTTTTAAAAAATCCCTAATTTCACATATATTTTGCATAAATAAAGCTCTTCGTCATGCGTGAGATGTACTTGTGAGTACAATTTTTTGTATTTCTTTAAGGTATGGACATCCAGGAATCCCTTCAATGATTCTTTTGGAATCTTTTTCCAATCAATCCGAGTGCTCCAACTACAACTGGAATTAATGATGTCCTCCTATGCAATATTTTTGAGATTTTCACTACAAGATCCTTGTATTTTGATAGTTTTTGAAGATCTTCAAAGATATATTACACTCTGCAGGGACAACAATATCAATAAGAAAGCACATTCTGTTTTTGTAGTCTTTGATCCTCGATGTCTGGGCGATTAGCTTTGATTGTTCTGTCTCTGTGTATTGTAAAGTCCCATAAAAATGTAAAAGGTCCTGTCTCTGTAACCGGGCCAGGGTGATGTTCATACCAGTTTATTTCCCATAAATGTTGCATATTTTCCAGTGCAGATTTCCACTCTACCATGCCGGATTTTATAACAGTGTGGAATCTCATTAAAGATGGTCAATTCTTTCTGGATATCTGTCACATAATCTGCATTTAGGGTCAACACAATTTTTCAGTATGTGTACTTGATAATTTATAGTTAGTAATATTGGTTCTGTGTAGCAAGAATAAAACCTTCGGTTTCAGCTTTTAACCCTAGAACACTAAGCATCAATTAAAGTTACACTGCTACTAACCATGGGTATATCATACCCGATTTTGAAAATATCAAAAAAATATTAAATATAGAATATTTTACATGCAGGCACTTCAAACTTTGTACTTTGAGGAACTGAAAAACATTATTTAGGTAAGAGAATCAGGTACTGAAAATTGTAATTAAAAATAGGAAAATTTGCGCTGGGTACTATGGGTACCCATGGTTAGTGTTCTAGGGTTAACCCTACTCTACGTCAGCTTTTTTGGTACGGCAGAGTATTGACCATGAAGAGGCTTGTTTTGCCATCTTTACTGCATTTGGTACATTTCATTTGCTTTTGCTTTCTTTATTAGGTTCTTTGTCGCTGCAGTAGATGCATTATAATTTATTTGCACCTATTCATCCATTTGAAATTCCCTTTTGAATTGGTTTGCTTTTTTTATTACTAAACAAAGTTTCTTATTTCTTTCACGTTGTTCGACACAGATTATCATCCAGTTTTCTGTAGTTTCCAGGCATCTTTGTAGACCGATTGTTGTGGTTTTGTAAGGCAGTTTTAGTTGAACTAATCCCCTGCCTCCTTCGGATCTGGGCACATACAGATGAGGCATAGAGTGGTGAGTGAGAAGCTTTCTCGTTTTCACATCCATTCGCTTAATATCGGCTATGGTCCAATTAAGGATGTTGAAACTGTATTGCACCACAGAGAGACAGCCAAAGTATTTATGGGTGTTTTGTGAATTCAACTCGGTATTTGTGAATTCAACTCGGTATTTGTGAATTCAACTCGGTATTTGTGAATTCAACTCGGTATTTAACACCAGACGCGCGCGTCTAAAGTATTCTTTTCTTACATTCTCCTTCACTTGGGTATGCTGTATACCATCTCCTTTGCTAATTCCTATGTATATATAGGCTTCTTCTTTCTCCAGTTCCCTAATCTTTGTAACAAAATCTAGATCTATTGAGTGTGTTTCAGCAATTCTCTCTTTCTTGAATATTACTTTTGTACATTTATCGAATCCGAAATCCATACTGATGTCTTCACTGAAACATTTTACAGTACAGAGGATACCATTTATTATTATTTTTATTTTTATTTCCTTTGATTTCTGGTGTGTACACATTTCGTTCCGGGTCCCGCTCAGAGACCTAAGGTTAGAAATGGTATCATGACATTTTCCACCGACAAAAAGAAGAAAATATTTTACATAGATAAAGCCCTTTGTAAGGTGTGGGCTGTACTCGTGAGACCAATTTTTGTATTTCTTTAAAGCATGGGCTTCCAGGAATCCCTTCAATTAGTCTACTGGAATCTTTTCCAATTAATCCGAGGGCTCCAACTACAACGGGGACTGTTGATGTTCCCATATGCCACATATTATTATTATTATTTTTATTTCCTTTAAATTCTGGCGTTTACAAATTTCTTTCCGGGTCCCGACCAGGGACCTAAGGTTAGAAATGGCATCATGACACTTTCCACTGACAAAAAAAAAAAACATTACACAGATAAAGCCCGTCGTAAAGTGTGGACTGTACTTGTCAGAACAATTTTTTGTATCTCTTTGAGGCTAGGACTTCCAGGAATCCTTTCAATTGGTCTACTGGAATCTTTTCCAACCAATTCTAGGGCTCCAATTACAACAGGGATTATTGATGTTCCCATGTGCCACATTTTTGAGATTTCTATTTCAGGGTCCTTGTATTTTGACAGCTTTTTGAATATCTTCAATGATACATTGCAGTCTGCAAAGACTGCCATATCAATAAGGAGGCACTTTTTTGTTTGTGGTCTCTAATAACATTATTATTATTATTATTATTTCTCCTTCATCTTCTACTAGCTTTCTTGATTTGCTTAGACAGTTATTAAGCACATTACATCAAGAGAGCTTTTCTGAGTTACGTGAGCGGTGTTCGTGAGCGCAATCTTTTGTATCTCAGTGTCAAATTCTTTTACTGAGATATTTTCATCAGACAAGATGGAAATGTCTAAAAGATAACATTTATATTTTTTTAACATAAAAGCATCTTATCTGGTCTATTAGATTGTATAGTGCGATCATTATGTATGGCAAAGTTACAGGGCACTGTGACATTTTCACATTCTTTTTTATACCAATTTTCCTGCATATAATGCTAACATCTTCCAATGCTGCTCTTTCCTAACCTATTGTGTTTATATTTAAATTCATTTGGAGCTTACGTACAACAAGTAGATATTAGAATGTCAATATTTTTATTAGCGTTTGAACAGAAATGATATTTGGGATCTGTTTCATTCGTTAAAATATTTGCCCGATAAGATCTTGTTGGTAGGTTAAGCACTGAATCCTATTGTTACTGGTTTCAGACGTAAGTTACGAAAGGATAAGATTTTTGTCAATCTTGTGCTTGCAATTTTGTTTCCCGTTTATTCAGGCATTTCTTTTTAATTTGATTTTTGGGCGTCTGCTTTTGATATTTCACATCCTGTTTCATCTTGTGTTTATATTTTTAAATCTTGGTGGAATTGTTGGCTTTCTTTAATAACTGAATGTAACTTTTTATTGGACCAATGTTTCTTTAATTGATTAATTCAAAATATCTTTCCAAGGGTATAGTTGCACTCTTGTAGATGTGTTCTGGTTGGGTCAGTCCACTACGTCCATCTGTCTCAGGCAGGTGCATTCAATCTACATATGCTTTGGAGTGGTGCGTGTTATACATGGAAATAATTTTCCTGATCGTCGTAGTCTTCCTATCTCTTCCAGATTCGGGTTTATCTCATCGAAGTAATACAGATATTGCTAATGTGCTAATAGCTTCGATTTTTTTTTTTCAGTTTTATTTATCTAGGCGGTGATAAATGTTAAAATTTAAAGCTGTGGTTAAAGATAAAAATGTAAAAAAATTCAAATGAAGTGCTGAATTTACTTTTCGTTATTTTAAATGCGTCAAATGCATTAATATTATTTAAAAAAATAAATATATGATTCCAAGAAATAATTTAAAAAAAATAAAATCTTTAAATTACTATTTCAAAGCTAAATTTACCCGGATAACTCAGCAACAATGCACTGACATTTTAGGATGCCGTTTGCCTGCTTCCTCACAAGTTCGAATCAAGTCATAGTTCACATATTTTTTTCTTTAAATAGTTGTTTGTTCGAGTGTGAGAAAAACCAACAAACAAATAAAAAATTACATTGTTTTTTATATAAAAGAAAACACACACATATATATATATATATATATATATATATATATATATATATATATATATATATATATATATATATATATATTGATTGGCCAAAAAAGTTTGTGTTGGTTATTGAGTAAATTTTTTACTTAATAAGCAAACAAATTTTGGCTAACTCAATATATACATTTCTTTTTTATAAAAAGAAACACACTCCCAAACAAACACAGACACACACACGCACGCACACATATATATATATATATATATATATATATATATATATATATATATATATATCGATACGACAACACGAATTGACACGTGATGACTCAGTACTTTAGAAAACGATATGACGCGTGAAGACGAAATATTTCGAAAATGATGAAACTGACAAACCACAGAAACATAACTCTTTGATAATGGCTTATAAAGGCGTTATTCACTTACTATATATATATATATATATATATATATATATATATATATATATATATATATATATATATATATATATATATATATCACATTATGTATCATTCAAACACACACATATATATGAGGTGTGGGATTGGCCTAACGCTTAACCTCTCGAAAAATACAAACCGCTAATTGAGTTCAAATTCTAGTTGGTGTAACTTATTATTATTACTATTATTATATTTGCTGTGTCCCTTCATGACGTTGGCGATTATGGCTCTCCACAATTCCCTGTCCTTTGTAGCTCTTAATATATATTGTCTTTTCGTTATTTCTCCTAAACCTTGTCCCGCCTTCTAATTTACTCAAGCTCGCTAGGTAGGTTATGTGTTCTTTTCCTCTGTCCCTCTTGCTTTGAATCTGTCCTTGCGAGTATCAACATTTTACAAGCTCTCTTTTATAATTATGTGCCCAGAAATTTCAGTTGTCTTTTCCTGATGTTAAATGATTCCACATTCACTAATAAGCCAGCTTAGGTATTGCTCACTGTGGCTTTTGCCATATGACCAACTACAGTCTGTCACATGTTATTTGAAGAGGCGATGGTGATCAACAATCACTCTCTACTACGTGGAATAATCTTAGTTTGAATTTCTCGTGATAGATCATCTGCGCATGTCCGGATATGAGTATGGAAATATTGCGTCTCTCTTTGTGTGTATAGTTATTTTCCAAGCATAGCTTAGATGTGGCACAAGGCCGAAAATATGGGGCATCTAGTGAGGATCGAACTCACTTTTCAGTTGTAACTGATCTAGCAAGACAAGCTTGCTAACCATTACACCACGCCGAGGTGCCCCTATCTTTGTGTGTATGTATTAAGAGACAATGTCTGTTTGTAATAGCTTTCTTTTTATCGTTATTCGATTTTGTAAGTAAAGTCATCAATTCTTATTTTCCGTGGTCTTAACTGTAAGGAGAGATGCTGAAAAGAGATTACTGCATTAATCTAGATCTGTACAAAACAGGATTAGCAATTATCACCTAAGTAATTTAATCCAACAATGGATTTCTACTTATCTCGTTTAGAATATTGCCTTTTTTTTATTCTTTTTCCCAATTGATGTAAATCTTGTAGTTTTGAAATGTCGAAACCTGATATGCACCTCCTCTTTCATAGAGATTATATTTATGATTTAATACCTCTCCGTTTGATTAACGTTCATGATTACCAATACAACAGCCAGTCAATGAAGGCCGTAGGATACAGTAGTCAAAAAGGCGAGAAAATTAATGCGAATAAACGAATATACGTATATTTTTTTCCATTTCGACTCTAGTAATTTTTTTTAATAAAACTAGAAAATTTGTCCATCTACGAAGAAAATGAAATCGACAAGCAGAATTTAATTCCAGTCGAGCCTATGGCGTTCATTCGTACTAATAAACTTGGAAAAGGCATGAATTCATTTCTCCCATACTCCTAGTTATGGCTAAAATCACAGGGCAGACTAGGTTATTTGGTCTTGAGAGGACAACCAGTCTAAAAAACAACTCTGAATTAACAAAAGAAATAAATAAATAAAAACTAAAAACAAAGTTGGGGGTGGGTAACTGGAAACCTCTACATGATATTTTCTTTGATAAGACTGGGGACTCTATCATAAAAAAAAGTATGCATGAAAGTCAACAATCGTCAAGACAATTATAACAGATCCGACCCCAACGACCACTACTACTTCGGCAATGCCTAGACAAAAAAGCTATACAGCAATAATATTCTCAGGTATAACAAATGGCACATCTCATAAATGGCACATATCTTTTTTGCTCGTTTCTTCCTTTTGATAAATAAAAGAGCTTCAAATGATGAAAATGCATCTAGTTTTCCTCCATTTTCACTCTTAACGTAAAAACATTATTCACAGTCCTCACATGAATCATATAGAAAGACGTATTGAAATGTTACCTTTCAAAATAAATGTATACGTTATAAATTATAGTAATACAATCAACAGAGAAAGTCTAAAAGAGTCAAAAGACTTCCGTCCATGGCATTGTGGGTAATAGAAACAATGATGAAAATGTTTCAAAAGCAGTTATAGACAAAAAAAAAATCAAATTACTTCTCTTATTAAATAAAAAAAAAATTTATTACGCTAAAACAAACAAAATGCATTCTGACCGGATTCGTATCACCGAGCTTCTAGCAAACAGGAAAACGAAATATCAGGAAGCTGGCGAATCGCTGCTAAAATATGCGGCTAAAATCTGCATTCAGATGCTAAAGTTTTCAGATTTTGTTTCGGAATTGTTGATTGGAGAGCCGAGTTCCAATTCCAGGTGTGTTCGCTATATTCACTTACTGACAAATACCTTTGGGCAAAGTGAGAGTCCACCTCTTCACTCCTCCCAGCTATGAATCCACATCTTCCCCCTAGCTATGCGTTAATTAGTAAAACTTGTATTACTAAACCATTATTATCTAAAAAAATTTCTTACAATCTAATATTTTCTGGCTTTAAAATAACCTGCAAAGGTTGGATAAGCCGTCGAAAATGAATCAGTTAATCATGTTTTGATACTAAATTTCGTTAATGACAATTTTAAAAAAAAGCATATTCAGAATTTAAAAAAATATATATATTCTACGAAAACAGAATCTCTCGTTGTATGGTCTCTTTAAAAAAAATAATGTCAGATATTCAAATATATCCGTGAATTTCTTTCACTGCTAATAAAGACTATATAATAAAACATTTGAATATTTGAAATTGTGAGTTGTAAAATGGCTTTTTAATTAAACCACGTAAACAGAATCTCAATTAAACACGTTTTTCTAAATTCTAAACTAGTTAGCAATAAAATTGGCCGGTATCTGTCAAACAGAAGAAATCTCTTTTATTACTACACTAACCGTTACACTACATTGTTCGGGCTGTTGTCGTCATCTTTGTTCACGACGGCTGAAACGTCGTCAATATGGCAACAAAGATGAGGACAACAGTCCAAACAATGTAAATAGTGTAAATAAATCAATTAACGTACGCCAATTTCAAAAACGATTTTATAAAAACAAGACACAGAGAATAACACCAAGAACCTAGAACAGAACTAATCTATAACTTGAAGAACTTAAAAGAAAGTTTAAATTTATCTCTGTAAGAATCTACTCATCTTTTTAAACTTTAATTTTTCAACGTTATGAAAAAGATTTTATACTTTTAAAAAATGTAAACATAGATAGATAGATAGATAGATAGATAGATAGATAGATAGATAGATAGATAGATAGATAAAAGGGAAGAGAGATGGAAAGAAAAGAGAGAGATAGAAAAGGTTAATTAAGTAGATGTTGGATTCTTTAAATTTATGTTCAGTTAGTTTTTGCAACGCCGTTTTCACTTGTCTTCTCGTGTAAATGTACAACAGCTGCGTGTTCTTCTGAGTGTCAGTTCAGAAAAGTGGAATAAATTTGGTGGGTTAAAAGATTGACTTTTATTGCCGTTAAATAATTACAATGCCTCATCTCAGAAATATAGACAGATCCTGAAGAAGACCTGAACGTCCAACGGCCGAAACGCCATGAGGACAACAGTTAGAACAATGTAAATAGAAATTACAATACCTCATCTCAGAAATATAGTGAATTGATTTACAATAACGTAAAAATAGTGTTCCAAATTGTTCACAGGTTTATTTTTTCCGTCTTTTATTTGGACAGCGTGATTTGCATTACAGCTTGGCGTAATATCACCATTACCATTAGCTTTACAAATATTAATATCACCATTACCATTAACAATATTAATATCTCCATTACCTTTACCAATATTAATATCACCATTACCATTTTTAACGTTAAAATAGAGATTTAAGTTAAGGTAGCTATTGTGTTCACTTCACACCAATGCCTTTGGGAAAATTAATTAATTTTTTTACCACCCACCAACCGGCTTTTGGTTAAATAACAGACTGGGATATCTATACTTGCTAAGGCAACCAATTTAGGAGAAAGGCAACTATGAATTCAAGACAGAAGTCACTGGGAAATCAATTAAAAAAAAACGCTTGTAAATTCATTTTCTCTGGGGAAAAAACGGAAATATATTTTGATACACCCTAATATACAACCGTTTTCTCAGATCAATAATTAAGCATAGCTAAGTCTTGAAGAAGACAAACCTTCCATTAACAATATTAATATTACCATTACCAATACTAATATCTCCCTAACCTTTCACCATTACCATTCCCAATGTTAATATCTCCATTACCATTATCAATATCTCCATTACCTTTACCAATATTAATATCACCATTACCATTACCAATATTCTTATCCCCATTACCAATACCAATATTAATATCACCATTACCAATATTAATTATATAGTGGTGTCATAGATAGTCTTTAGATGAAACCATGAATTAAGCTTTGGAGTAAAAGGTTTGTAAAAAAGGGAACATAATGTTTGTTATATACGAATAATATGTCGCTGCTGACACTATAACTTGAACGCAGATCACCAGCGAACAAACACGGGCGATCCTATTTTGAAAAAGTAGTCCATGTGATCGTAAAGGAAATGTATATGTAGGAATTAACGTTCCGCCTAAGTGATCACTACTTCTACACTATCCTTTATTACAATACGGATCGTTAGTCTCTATACTGATCACTATAGGGATTACTATTCGGATTTCTATTCGATGGTTACTTTCCGAGCGAGTATTATCGAGCTAGTACTATTAGTGCGAGTGTTATTCGAACGCGTCTGACACCAGTATTGCTCAACGGCGTTACTATAGTTGTATCTGCGATTACAAAGTCTCTACTACAACGAGCATTACGAAAGTCACAACGAGTATTCGTTGACATTACAAAAATGGCATCGAGTATTCTTTGACATCACAAAACCTTTGATGTGTGTTTGTACTAACGCGAATATATTTGATATAATCTATTTACCACAATTTACTGAATAAAGATGTAGTCAGGTGATCAGAACAAGTTATCATATAACAATCTGGCAGATTTTACAAGAAAAACGCTTGTAGATAATCTTTCGTCTCCTGTACAATTTTCTCACAGATGAAGATGAGACAACAGAGATGAGGTTCTACAAAAGGATGCTGAGAATACCATAGACGAAACATTTGAGCAAGAAAGAAGTCTTAAGGAAAATGGGAACAAAGATGGCTCTTATACACCAATTAAAAAGAGACATTTGCAATTTCTGGGACACATAAGGAAAGTGGTCTTAAAGAATTTGAAAGCAAGTGAGACAAATGTAAACAGTGAGTAACATACCTAATGAATTTGTGTAAATTGATGGCAGAACATGAAATGGGTGGGATGGTAAAAAGACAAACATTGCTAAGTGCTACAAAGGATAGGAAGTTGAGGAGAGCCATGAATACCCACGTTCCGAAGTAATCGTTCCTGCAGTTTCCGTGTCTCGATTGTCTCTCTTACGTTTAGGCTGAAGTATCTTCTAGCCTTAAACAAGTATCGGTCTCATTCCATAACATTCCGAAAATATCAAAAGAAATTCTTTATCTGATCCACTGGGGTATAATGCCCCCGTTCCTATAACTGACACGTCTAATGTCCCTTCTTGGATATGTCAAACGAAATAATTTATTTAATACACCGGGTTGCATTGCCATCTTTACTATAGCAAACACTTGTTGGGACTTTTCAAGGAAATGAAAGAAATCATTTGATCAACTAGAACATATTGTTTTCATTCCTCTAGAACTGTGCTTCTCAACATTTTTTCAGTCCATGAACCATTTTTTTCTTCAAAAATTCAAATGGACCACTACTACGTTTACTTTTAGGCTGTTCAAGTTTCACACTAATATACTCAATAAAAAGACAGTTTATTTACACTTCAAATTTTATTTTAGTAAACAAGAATAAACACAGGATATCATAATCAATTTTGATGACGTCATTCAGTCTTAGTCCATTCAACTCTTGACTACCTTGATCTTGGTGTTTCTCACACAAGATATCATAATCAATTTTGATGACGTCATTCAGTCTTAGTCCATTCAACTCTTGACTACCTTGATCTTGGTGTTTCTCACACAAGATATCATAATCAATTTTGATGATGTCATTCAGTCTTAGTCTGATAATTCCTCTGCTGTTGTGATCTAATTTATTTCTTTTTCTACTGAAAACATGAATAATTATATGAATAAAAAAATTATATTATATATAGTATATATAACATTATATATATATATATATATATATATGAAAAAAATAAAATAAATATAGCCCTGCATAATTCCAACGTAATTTCGAAATTTTCAGATTTAATGGACATGTGTGTAATTAAACAAAATATATTTTTAATTCTTCAAAGTATGAATAATTTAGATACATTTTTTGTGAAATAGCTACAATTTCTTTTATGGCTACGAATTCTCTGTGGACCACTAGAAATGCTCTGTAGACCACAGGTGGGAATCATTGCTCTAGATCCATAGTTCTTAACCGGTGTACCGACTCTCCTAAGGAAGGGTGCAAGGAAGAAGGAGGTTAATGAGAGACAAAAGTGGTAAGAGAAAGCCGAAATCAGGAAATGAACATCAAAGATCGAAGGACATACAAACTCACACAGATCGATAAAACACAAAAAGATTGCCAATTTAGAAACAAAATTACATCCAAATTTAAAATAAAAATTCATTTAAAAGTAAGCATCCGTTTGGCTGAAACGATCCACGTGAACTGTTTACTCTTAGGTCTGTATAAAGGTTTAGGTATTCAATTATTTCAACTATTTAGTCGCCGTCTGATTTGTGGCTTAGCAAAGTGAATACATTTTTTTTTCACATATAATACTCAAAATGTTCAAGAAAAGGAAACAGAATGATGATTACTATCGATTTATGTTCATTTGAACAACCGAATAAGATGAGACAGAAAGACCTTAACGCATTTTATGCTCAGTGTAATTTTCAAATGTAAAACTTGAAGCCTTCTAAAATCGAAGAATTTTTTTTTTTAAGTACACAGTAGTACAGAGGTTGAAAACGACAGGGAAACACTCAAAGCAAAGAAGGTACGTTTCGATCGTCAAGGAACTCTTCCAAAGTTGGGATTTACCTAAATTAGAAAGTCTCTCCCTGAAGCATCCTATAACATTAACTATCGAAGGGCTAAAAAGAAAAGAAAAAACGCATACAATCACCGAAGAATTAGTGAAGTCTTGTACTCTGGAAGTTTTCGAGGTCATTCTGGGGAAAGATGACGAAAAGGTGGTAGTACAAGTTCCAACGTTTCACGATATCATCAAGAACTGAATTGTTGCTGTAAGCCACGATATTTTTGAGCAAGTGTTTGATAATATCAAGGCGTGTTCCGTGAAACTATTGTTGAAACTGGACGAATTCGGAGGCGTTGCTCATTGTATCCGGCTAATTGCTGTTGTCCAATATGTCAAATATGAAGAAGTCTTAGAACGCATTTTATTTTGTGAATCAATGAAATTATCACGAAAACACTGCAAGTATTCGATCTCGTAGAAGAGAATTTCTTGAAAAATGGATTGAATAAAAATACCATTCGTTGCATCTGCCCCTGCTGTGCTCGTAAATCAGTTTGGATTCGCAGTCGTCCTGAAAAACAAGTTCCTGGGGTTCGTGTCACACTTTTGCTTGCTTCATCGGCATGCATTAGCAGTAAAAACTTTACCAAAAAATTTGCAAGACATTTTATTGGCTGTTGTAAAAATTGTTAATTCAATCAAAGGATGTTCCCTGAAACACCGATTATTTCAAACATTTTATTTAAATCCAAACACACAATCCTTCTGTGCCATACAGAGAGAGGTAAGATGGCTGGCATGTGGACGTGTCTTGCAACACATGTTTGATATTATTATAATGACTTTTTTTTAGAAAAGCAAAAGCTTGATCTCTCTTCTTCGTGTGAATCTTCCGAATTTTTATAAATGTTAGCTTATTTGACGGATATTTTTTCTCGATTAAAACGAACCGAATATTTCCATTCAACTCATACACAATTTGCTATTGCACATGAAAAGTTGACCACTTTCAAAACATAAATCCCACCGTGGATGAATAATATCGAGAAAGGAAATTTGGCCCAGTTTCCACCCAGAGAAAAAGTTGTTGAAAGAGATCAGTCTCTGCTCTCAAACGTTTCTACCACAATACGGACCCATCTTCAGTAGCTGTTGAATGCTTAATGGGTATTTTTCTGTGGGAAATTTGGAACTCAGCAACCGTATGATAAGGAATCCCTTTCTTTTAACTATGTGCCATGCCTGATGACGATCTTTTGAAAGAGGAGATTATCGACATCTAGAACGCTTGGTGCAGCAAAAATGGCTTTCGAAGCAGACATTTTAGAATTTGGGGTCATCACAAATAGCAGCATTCCCAATCAGTTCTACGAAATCGCTTGATGTATTTGTTCAACAATGTGTCTTAATGAAACAGTTTTTTTTTCCATTCTCGATGCTCAGCCCGACATTTGCCTTGGCCTCAGCAAAACAAGGTCACCTCGCATTTCAAACATAATTGAGAAGACCCAAGGACAAAAGGTTCATTAAAGCTTAAAATGATTTGATTTGACCTATTTTTTAATATTTTCTAAAACAAAATTATGTTAATTACTCGTTTAGGTTCATTAAATAGTACTTGATAATTTGACGTGAAAATTCCATTTTTTTTGTCTTATCTAATAGGTATACGGGATGGAACATCAAGATCTCAGGGAGTGCCGGATAAGAAAAGGCTAAGAACTACTGCTCTAAAGGATACATACAGTGTTCCTCCTATAAAGCAGCAAAAGAAATCCTTTATTTAATCCATACGATTATGTTTTCCTTATTCCATAGCTTACGACCATATCACGTTGAAACACCGGTTCTTGTAGGATCACCGAAGCAATATCAAGCCTAATCAGTACCTTGATTGATGACCGCATGGGAATACCAGGTGATGGATGTGCGGGTGGTGTAATGGATAACAGCTCAGAATTGGAAATAAGAGAGCTGAGTTCCAATTCTAGTCGCGTTCGTTATATTCACTTACACGCAAATAAATTTGAAAAAGGTATGAATCCACCTCTTCTCCCTCTAGCTAAGAGTTAATTAGTAGGAATTAAGAATCAGTTGATCATTATTATCCCCCTTCCAAAATTCTTACAATCTAAAAATATTTTCTGGCTTTAAATAACTTGCAAAGAGTTGATAATCCATAGAAAACGAATCAGTCAATCAATCCTCATTCCGCTGGCAGACATAGCCAATGTCCTTCCTGGGAAATAACGAACAATAGCTATTATTTCATTCACTAGGGTACGTTGTCCTAATTTTGTTATATATACGAGTGCTCGACCAATACAACACACGAAAGCCATTCAGGGTAAAGGCTTACTGTTAAAAAATAAAATGGTTATGATTAATGAGCTTTATATGAGTTAAACCGGTGGTGGTATAAAGTAAAGATTATGAAGATAGAGAGCGATTGACCCTAGACTTAAATAGGTCAAGATTTTAGTTTTCAGGGGACCCGCCTCGCCATAGTCTGTTTCACAAATTAGCAGTTTTTGAGAAAAAGCTGTCTGAGTGGAACGTTTTTCTGGAATTCCTCTAGCCGCCTTCTTTGTAGGAAATGTTGAACGAAATTCATTATTTACTTATCTACAGGGTCATTTTGGCATTATTCCTTGAACAGACGCGTTCATCATCCTTCCGAGAAAACGGTTAACGCCTTGTTATGTTTGTTTTTTATTATTTTCTTCGAATTTACAATCGAATTTTTGTTGACAAAGTGCAGTGGATAATGTTCTTATTTCATTTGATTAGAAAATGACCTTACATATAAAAAGTTGTTGGGATTTAATATTTAATTAACGCACAGGAATGAGTAGCTAATAAACAAGGAAATAGAATCAGTTAGTTAGTCATGTACCATGCTTGATACACGCGTAAGCGATCATGTATCTTTTGATACATGACTGACGAGGCAAATTTTTTCCCGCAATAAGTTGCCAGTTGCGATCCAAGGCTATAGAACCCAGTCTATCCTGGGGGGAGAGAAGAAGAGGATTCATACCTTTCCCAAGGGAATTAGCATGTAAAGTGAATGTAATGGATTCGACTGGAATTCGAACTTGGGTCTTCGATTTCACAAATCGAGCCGCTATCCATTACTCCACCGTGCCTCCTTCAATCCGAGTCGCTATCCATTACTCCACCGTGCCTCCTTCAATCCGAGTCGCTATCCATTACTCCACCGTGCCTCCTTCAATCCGAGTCGCTATCCATTACTCCGCCGTGCCTCCTTCAATCATAACCGCTATCCATTACTCCACCGTGCCTCCTTCAATCCGAGTCGCTATCCATTACTCCACCGTGCCTCCTTCAATCCGAGTCGCTATCCATTACTCCACCGTGCCTCCTTCAATCCGAGCCGCTATCCATTACTCCACCGTGCCTCCTTCAATCAGAGCCGCTGTCCATTACTCCGCCGTGCCTCCTTCAATCAGAGCCGCTGTCCATTACTCCGCCGTGCCTCCTTCAATCAGAGCCGCTATCCATTACTCCACCGTGCCTCCTTCAATCAGAGTTGCTATCCATTACTCCACCATGCCTCCTTCAATCACAACCGCTATCCATTACTCCACCGTGACTCCTTCAATCCGAGCCGCTATCCATTACTCCGCCGTGCCTCCTTCAATCAGAGCCGCTGTCCATTACTCCACCGTGCCTCGTTCAATCACAACCGCTATCCATTACTCCACCGTGCCTCCTTCAATCAGAGCCGCTGTCCATTATTCCAGCGTGCCTCCTTCAATCCGAGCCACAGTCCATTACTCCGCCGTGCCTCCTTCAATCATAACCGCTGTCCATTACTCCACCGTGCCTCCTTCAATCAGAGCCGCTGTCCATTACTCCACCGTGCCTCCTTCAATCAGAGCCGCTGTCCATTACTCCACCGTGCCTCCTTCAATCACAACCGCTGTCCATTATTCCACGATGCTTCCTACAATCACAACCGCTATCCATTACTCCGCCGTGCCTTCTTCAATCCGAGCCGCTATCCATTACTCCACCGTGCCTCTTTCCAACAGAGCCGCTATCCATTACACTGCCGTGCCTCTTTCAATCAGAGCCGTTGTCCATTACTCCACCGTGCCTCCTTAAATCGAACCGCTATCCATTACTCCACTGTGCCTCCTTCAATCAGAGCCGCTGTCCATTACTCCACCGTGCCTCCTTCAATCAGAACCGCTATCCATTACTCCACCGTGCCTCCTTCAATCCGAGCCGCTGCCGCTGTCCATTACTGTCCCCCGCCGTGCCCTCCTTCAATCAGAGCCGCTGTCCATTACTCCACCGTGCCTCCTTCAATCAGAGCCGCTGTCCATTACTCCGCCGTGCCTTCTTCAATCCGAGCCGCTATCCATTACTCCGCAGTGGCTCCTTCAATCCGAGTCGCTGTACATTACTCCACCGTGCCTCTTTCCAACAGAGCCGCTATCCATTACACTGCCGTGCCTCTTTCAATCAGAGCCGTTATCCATTACTCCACCGTGCCTCCTTAAATCCGAGCCGCTATCCATTACTCCACCGTGCCTCCTTCAATCAGAGACGCTGTCCATTACTCCACCGTGCCTCCTTCAATCATAACCGCTATCCATTACTCCACCGTGCCTCCTTCAATCCGAGCCGCTGTCCATTACTCCGCCGTGCCTCCTTCAATCAGAGCCGCTGTCCATTACTCCGCCGTGCCTCCTTAAATCATAACCGCTATCCATTACTCCACCGTGCCTCCTTCAATCCGAGCCGCTATCCATTACTCCACCGTGCCTCCTTCAATCAGAGCCGCTGTCCATTACTCCACCGTGCCTCGTTCAATCACAACCGCTATCCATTACTCCTCCGTGCCTCCTTCAATCAGAGCCGCTGTCCATTATTCCAGCGTGCCTCCTTCAATCCGAGCCACTGTCCATTACTCCGCCGTGCCTCCTTCAATCATAACCGCTGTCCATTACTCCACCGTGCCTCCTTCAATCAGAGCCGCTGTCCATTACTCCACCGTGCCTCCTTCAATCCGAGCCGCTGTCCATTACTCCACCGTGCCTCCTTCAATCCGAGCCGCTGTCCATTACTCCGCCGTGCCTCCTTCAATCAGAGCCGCTGTCCATTACTCCGCCGTGCCTCCTTAAATCATAACCGCTATCCATTACTCCACCGTGCCTCCTTCAAACCGAGCCGCTATCCATTACTCCACCGTGCCTCCTTCAATCAGAGCCGCTGTCCATTACTCCGCCGTGCCTCCTTCAATCAGAGCCGCTGTCCATTACTCCGCCGTGCCTCCTTAAATCATAACCGCTATCCATTACTCCACCGTGCCTCCTTCAATCCGAGCCGCTATCCATTACTCCACCGTGCCTCCTTCAATCCGAGCCGCTGTCCATTACTCCGCCGTGCCTCCTTCAATCATAACCGCTGTCCATTTCACCACCGTGCCTCCTTCAATCAGAGCCGCTGTCCATTACTTCACCGTGCCTCCTTCAATCAGAGCCGCTGTCCATTACTCCACCGTGCCTCCTTCAATCACAACCGCTGTCCATTATTCCACGATGCTTCCTTCAATCATAACCGCTATCCATTACTCCGCCGTGCCTTCTTCAATCCGAGCGGCTATCCATTACTCCGCAGTGCCTCCTTCAATCCGAGTCGTGGTACATTACTCCACCGTGCCTCTTTCAAACAGAGCCGCTATCCATTACACTGCCGTGCCTCTTTCAATCAGAGCCGTTATCCATTGCTTTCACCGTGCCTCCTTCAATCCGAGCCGCTATTCATTACTCCACCGTGCCTCCTTCAATCAGAGCCGCTGTCCATTACTCCACCGTGCCTCCTTCAATCATAACCGCTATCCATTACTCCACCGTGCCTCCTTCAATCCGAGCCGCTGTCCATTACTCCAGCGTGCCTCCTTCAATCATAACCTCTGTCCATTACACCACCGTGCCTCCTTCAATCAGAGCCGCTGTCCATTACTCCACCGTGCCTCCTTCAATCCGAACCGCTATCCATCACTCCACCGTGCCTCCTTCAATCAGAGCCGCTGTCCATTACTCCGCCGTGCCTCTTTCAATCAGAGCCGCTATCCATTACTCCACCGTGCGTCCTTCAATCCGAGCCGCTGTCCATTACTCCACCGTGCCTCCTTCAATCAGAGCCGCTGTCCATTATTCACGATGCCTCCTTCAATCACAACCGCTATCCATTATTCACGATGCCTCCTTCAATCACAACCGCTATCCATTATTCCACGATGCCTCCTTCAATCACAACCGCTATCCATTACTCCGCCGTGCCTCTTTCAATCAGAGCCGCTATCCATTACTCCACCGTGCGTCCTTCAATCCGAGCCGCTGTCCATTACTCCACCGTGCCTCCTTCAATCAGAGCCGCTGTCCATTATTCCACGATGCCTCCTTCAATCACAACCGCTATCCATTATTCCACGATGCACTCCTTCAATCACAACCGCTATCCATTATTCCACGATGCCTCCTTCAATCACAACCGCTATCCATTACTCCGCCGTGCCTCTTTCAATCAGAGCCGCTATCCATTATTCCACGATGCCTCCTTCAATCACAACCGCTATCCATTACTCCGCCGTGCCTCTTTCAATCAAGCCGCTATCCATTACTCCACCGTGCCTCCTTCAATCAGAGCCGCTGTCCATTATTCCACGATGCCTCCCAAACCGCTATCCATTATTCACGATGCCTCCTTCAATCACAACCGCTATCCATTACTCCGCCGTGCCTCTTTTCAATCATAACCGCTATCCATTATCCATTATTCAATCAGAGCCGCTATCCATGCCGTGCCTCCTTCAATCACAACCGCTATCCATTGCTCCGCCGTGCCTCTTTCAATCAGAGCCGCTATCCATTACTCCACCGTGCCTCCTTCAATCAGAGCCGCTGTCCATTATTCCACGATGCCTCCTTCAATCGAGCCAAACCGCTATCTTCAATTAACCGCTATCCATTATTCCACGATGCCTCCTTCAATCAGAACCGCTATCCATTACTCCACCGTGCCTCCTTCAATCAGAGCCGCTGTCCATTACTCCACCGTGCCTCCTTCAATCCGAGCCGCTGTCCATTATTCCGCCGTGCCTCCTTCAATCACAACCGCTATCCATTATTCCGCCGATGCCTCCTTCAATCATAAATCCATTGTTCCTATCTCCTTCAAACCGAGCCGCTATCCATTACTCCACCGTGCCTCCTTCAATCAGCCGCTGTCCATTATATCCTTCAATCAGAGCCGCTGTCCATTACTCCACCGTGCCTCCTTCAATCACAACCGCTATCCATTACTCCACCGTGCCTCCTTCAATCAGAGCCGCTATCCATTACTCCACCGTGCCTCCTTCAATCCGAGCCGCTGTCCATTACTCCGCGTCAATCCTTCTTCAATCATAACCGCTGTCCATTTCACCACTGTGCCTCCTTCAATCAGCCGCTGTCCATTACTTCACGATGCCTCCTTCAATCAGAGCCGCTGTCCAACTCCACCGTGCCTCCTTCAATCACAACCGCTGTCCATTATTCACGATGCCTCCTTCAATCACAACCGCTATCCATTACTCCGCCGTGCCTTCTTCTTCAAGCGGCTATCCATTACTCCAGTGCCTCCTTCAATCAGAGTCGTGGTCCATTACTCCACCGTGCCTCTTTCAATCAGAGCCATCCATTACACTCCATTGCCTCTTCCAATCAGAGCCTTTATCCCTTTCACCGTGCCTCCTTCAATCGAGCCGCTATTCATTACTCCACCGTGCCTCCTTCAATCAGAGCCGCTGTCCATTACTCCACCGTGCCTCCTTCAATCTATCCATTACTCCACCGTGCCTCCTTCAATCAGAGCCGCTGTCCATTACAATCCAGCGTGCCTCCTTCAATCATAACCTCTGTCCATTACACCACCGTGCCTCCTTCAATCAGAGCCGCTATCCATTACTCCACCGTGCCTCCTTCAACCGAACCGCTATCCATTCCACCGTGCCTCCTTCAATCAGAGCCGCTGTCCATTACTCCGCCGTGCCTCTTTCAATCAGAGCCGCTATCCATTACTCCACCGTGCGTCCTTCAATCCGAGCCGCTGTCCATTACTCCACCGTGCCTCCTTCAATCAGAGCCGCTGTCCATTATTCCACGATGCCTCCTTCAATCACAACCGCTATCCATTATTCCACGATGCCTCCTTCAATCACAACCGCTATCCATTATTCCACGATGCCTCCTTCAATCACAACCGCTATCCATTACTCCGCCGTGCCTCTTTCAATCAGAGCCGCTATCCATTACTCCACCGTGCGTCCTTCAATCCGAGCCGCTGTCCATTACTCCACCGTGCCTCCTTCAATCAGAGCCGCTGTCCATTATTCCACGATGCCTCCTTCAATCACAACCGCTATCCATTATTCCACGATGCCTCCTTCAATCACAACCGCTATCCATTATTCCACGATGCCTCCTTCAATCACAACCGCTATCCATTACTCCGCCGTGCCTCTTTCAATCAGAGCCGCTATCCATTATTCCACGATGCCTCCTTCAATCACAACCGCTATCCATTACTCCGTGCCTCTTTCAATCAGAGCCGCTATCCATTACTCCACCGTGCCTCCTTCAATCAGAGCCGCTGTCCATTATTCCACGATGCCTCCTTCAATCACAACCCGCTATCCATTATTCCACGATGCCTCCTTCAATCACAACCGCTATCCATTATTGCCCTCTTTCAATCAGAGCCGCCATCCATTACTCCACCGTGCCTCCTTCAATCAGAGCCGCTGTCCATTATTCCACGATGCCTCCTTCAATCACAACCGCTATCCATTTCCGCCGTGCCTCTTTCAATCAGAGCCGCTATCCATTACTCCACCGTGCCTCCTTCAATCAGAGCCGCTGTCCATTATTCCACGATGCCTCCTTCAATCACAACCGCTATCCATTATTCCACGATGCCTCCTTCAATCACAACCGCTATCCATTGTTCACGATGCCTCCTTCAATCACAACCGCTATCCATTATTCCACGATGCCTCCTTCAATCACAACCGCTATCCATTACTCCGCCGTGCCTCTTTCAATCAGAGCCGCTATCCATTACTCCACCGTGCCTCCTTCAATCAGAGCCGCTGTCCATTATTCCACGATGCCTCCTTCAATCACAACCGCTATCCATTATTCCACGATGCCTCCTTCAATCACAACCGCTATCCATTATTCCACGATGCCTCCTTCAATCACAACCGCTATCCATTACTCCGCCGTGCCTCTCTTTCAATCAGAGCCGCTTATCCATTACTCCACCGTGCCTCCTTCAATCAGAGCCGCTGTCCATTATTCCACGATGCCTCCTTCAATCACAACCGCTATCCATTACTCCGCCGTGCCTCTTTCAATCAGAGCCGCTATCCATTACTCCACCGTGCCTCCTTCAATCAGAGCCGCTGTCCATTATTCCACGATGCCTCCTTCAATCACAACCGCTATCCATTACTTCCATCCTTTCAATCAGAGCCGCTATCCATTACTCCACCGTGCGTCCTTCAATCAGCCGCTGTCCATTACTCCACCGTATCCATTATTCCACGATGCCTCCTTCAATCACAACCGCTATCCATTGTTCCAATGCCTCCTTCAATCCAACCGCTATCCATTATTCCACGATGCCTCCTTCAATCAACTTCGCTATCCATTATTCACGATGCCTCCTTCAATCACAACCGCTATCCATTATGCCTCCTTCTCCGCTGTCCCGTGCCTCTTTCAATCAGAGCCGCTATCCATTACTCCATCATTACTCCACCGTGCCTCCTTCAATCAGAGCCGCTGTCCATTATTCCACCGTGCCTCCTTCAATCACAACCGCTGTCCATTATTCCACGATGCCTCCTTCAATCACAAACCTTTATCCATTATTCACGATGCCTCCTTCAATCACAACCGCTATCCATTTACTCCGCCGTATCCAATCTTCAAGCCCGCCATCCATTCCACCGTGCGTCCTTCAATGAGCCGCTGTCCATTACTCACC
This sequence comes from Acanthosepion pharaonis, assembly GCA_903632075.3. Classification (NCBI taxonomy): domain Eukaryota; kingdom Metazoa; phylum Mollusca; class Cephalopoda; order Sepiida; family Sepiidae; genus Acanthosepion; species Acanthosepion pharaonis. The sequence continues at coordinate 738,017 of CAHIKZ030005585.1, forward strand.
GTGCCTCCTTCAATCAGAGCCGCTGTCCATTGTTCGATGCCTCCTTCAATCACAACCGCTATCCATTATTCCCGATGCCTCCTTCAATCACAACCGCTATCCATTCACGATGCCTCCTTCAATCACAACCGCTATCCATTATTCACGATGCCTCCTTCAATCAGAGCCGCTATCCATTACTCCGCCGTGCCTCTTTCAATCAGAGCCGCTATCCATTATTCACGATGCCTCCTTCAATCACAACCGCTATCCATTACTCCGCCGTGCCTCTTTCAATCAGAGCCGCTATCCATTACTCCACCGTGCCTCCTTCAATCAGAGCCGCTGTCCATTATTCCACGATGCCTCCTTCAATCACAACCGCTATCCATTAATGCCTCCTTCAACAACCGCTATCCATTGTTCCACGATGCCTCCTTCAATCAACCGCTATCCATTACAACAATCAGAGCCGCTATCCATTACTCCACGATGCCTCCTTCAATCACAATGCCATTATTCCCTGCCTCCTTCAATCACAACCGCTATCCATTACTCCGCCGTGCCTCTTTCAATGGAGCCCCGCTATCCATTGCTCCACCGTGCCTCCTTCAATCAGAACCGCCATCCATTATTCCACGATGCCTCCTTCAATCACAACCGCTATCCATTATTCCACGATGCCTCCTTCAATCACAACCGCTATCCATTATTCCACCGATGCCTCCTTCAATCACAATCCGCTATCCATTATTCCACGATGCCTCCTTCAATCACAACCGCTATCCATTATTCCACGATGCCTCCTTCAATCACAACCGCTATCCATTACTCCGCGTGCCTCTTTCAATCAGAGCCGCTATCCATTACTCCACCGTGCCTCCTTCAATCAGAGCCGCTATCCATTATTCCACGATGCCTCCTTCAATCACAACCGCTATCCATTATTCCTAACGATGCCTCCTTCAATCACAACCGCTATCCATTATTCCACGATGCCTCCTTCAATCACAACCGCTATCCATTACTCCGCCGTGCCTCCTTCAATCAGAGCCGCTATCCATTACTCCACCGTGCCTCCTTCAATCAGAGCCGCTGTCCATTATTCCACGATGCCTCCTTCAATCACAACCGCCATCCATTACTCCGCCGTGCCTCTTTCAATCAGAGCCGCTATCCATTACTCCACCGTGCCTCCTTCAATCAGAGCCGCTGTCCATTATTCCACGATGCCTCCTTCAATCAACCGCTATCCATTATTCCACGATGCCTCCTTCAATCACAACCTATCCATTATCCATTATTCCAACGATGCCTCCTTCAATCACAACCGCTATCCATTACTCCGCCGTGCCTCCTTCAATCAGAGCCGCTATCCATTACTCCACCGTGCCTCCTTCAATCAGAGCCGCTGTCCATTATTCCACCGTGCCTCCTTCAATCAGAGCCGCCATCCATTATTCCACGATGCCTCCTTCAATCACAAACCGCTATCCTTCAATCCAACCGCTATCCATTATTCACGATGCCTCCTTCAATCACAACCGCTATCCATTATTCCACGATGCCTCCTTCAATCACAACCGCTATCCATTATTCCACGATGCCTCCTTCAATCACAACCGCTATCCATTACTCCGCCGTGCCTCTTTCAATCAGAGCCGCTATCCATTATTCCACGATGCCTCCTTCAATCCGAGCCGCTGTCCATTACTCCACCGTGCCTCCTTCAATCAGAGCCGCTGTCCATTATTCCACGATGCCTCCTTCAATCACAACCGCCATCCATTATTCCACGATGCCTCCTTCAATCACTATCCATTATTCCACGATGCCTCCTTCAATCAACCGCTATCCAACTCCGCTATCCAATCACTCCGCCATCCATTGTTGCTGTGCCTTTCAATCAGAGCCGCTATCCATTACTCCACCGTGCGTCCTTCAATCCGAGCCGCTGTCCATTACTCCACCGTGCCTCCTTCAATCAGAGCCGCTGTCCATTAGCCTCCTTCCAATGTCCATTATTCACGATGCCTCCTTCAATCACAACCGCTATCCATTATTCCACTGTGCCTCCTTCAATCAATCCATTCCACGATTCCTTCAATCACAACCGCCATCCATTATTCACGATCCAATTACATCCACCGATGCCTCCTTCAATCACAACCGCTATCCATTACTCCACCGTGCCTCTTTCAATCAGAGCCGCTATCCATTACTCCACCGTGCGTCCTTCAATCCGAGCCGCTGTCCATTACTCCACCGTGCCTCCTTCAATCAGAGCCCTGTTGTCCATTGTTCCACGATGCCTCATTCAATCACAACCGCTATCCATTATTCCACGATGCCTCCTTCAATCACAACCGCTATCCATTATTCCACGATGCCTCCTTCAATCACAACCGCTATCCATTACTCCGCCGTGCCTCTTTCAATCAGAGCCGCTATCCATTACTCCACCGTGCGTCCTTCAATCCGAGCCGCTGTCCATTACTCCACCGTGCCTCCTTCAATCAGAGTCCATTATTCCACGATCCACGATCCTTCAATCACAACCGCCATCCATTATTCCACGATGCCTCCTTCAATCACAACCGCTATCCATTATTCCACGATGCCTCCTTCAATGCTATCCATTACTCCGCCGTGCCTCCTTTCAATCAGAGCCGCTATCCATTACTCCACCGTGCGTCCTTCAATCCGGAGCCGCTGTCCATTACTCCACCGTGCCTCCTTCAATCAGAGCCGTCCTGTCCATTATTCCACGATGCCTCCTTCAATCACAACCGCTATCCATTATCCATTCCGCCGCCGTGCCTCTTTCAATCACAGCCGCTATCCATTACTCCACCGTGCGTCCTTCAATCCGAGCCGCTGTCCATTACTCCATTGATGCCTCCTTCAATCAGAGCCGCTATCCATTATTCCGATGCTGTCCTTCAATCCACCGACAACCGCCGATGCCTCCTTCAATCAGAGCCGCTTCAATCCATTGTTCCGCCGTGCCTCCTTCAATCAGAGCCGCTATCCATTACTCCACGATGCCTCCTTCAATCAGAGCTGCTATCTTTCAACTCGCTATCCATTACTCCGTGCCTCCTTTCAATCAGAGCCGCTATCCATTACTCCACCGTGCGTCCTTCAATCAGAGCCCGCTGCCTCCTTCAATCAGCCGCTGTCCATTACTCCACCGTGCCTCCTTCAATCAGAGCCGCTGTCCATTATTCCACGATGCCTCCTTCAATCACAACCGCTATCCATTACTCCACCGTGCCTCCTTCAATCACCGCATCCATTATTCCCATACTCCTTCAATCACAACCGCCATCCATTATTCCACGATGCCTCCTTCAATCACAACCGCTATCCATTACTCCGCCGTGCCTCTTTCAATCAGAGCCGCTATCCATTACTCCACCGTGCGTCCTTCAATCCGAGCCGCTGTCCATTACTCCACCGTGCCTCCTTCAATCAGAGCCGCTGTCCATTATTCCACGATGCCTCCTTCAATCACAACCGCTATCCATTATTCCGATGCCGTGCCTCTTTCAATCAGAGCCTCTTTCAATCAGAGCCGCTATCCATTACCGTGCGTCCTTCTCCACCGTGCGTCCTTCAATCAGAGCCGCTGTCCATTATTCCACGATGCCTCCTTCAATCACAACCATCCTGTCCATTATTCCACGATGCCTCCTTCAATCACAACCGCTATCCATTACTCCGCCGTGCCTCTTTCAATCAGAGCCGCTATCCACTCCACCCGTCCTTCAATCCGAGCGCTGTCCATTGCGTCCTTCAATCGAGCCGCTGTCCATTACTCCACCGTGCCTCCTTCAATCAGAGCCGCTGTCCATTATTCCACGATGCCTCCTTCAATCACAACCGCTATCCATTACTCCGCCGTGCCTCTTTCAATCAGAGCCGCTATCCATTACTCCACCGTGCGTCCTTCAATCCGAGCCGCTGTCCATTACTCCACCGTGCCTCCTTCAATCAGAGCCGCTGTCCATTATTCCACGATATTCCACTCCTTCAATCACAACCGCTATCCATTACTCCACCGTGCCTTCAATTCCGCTACCGCTGTCATTCCACCGTGCCTCCTTCCACAACCGCTATCCATTACTCCATCATTACCGCTATCCATTATTCCACGATGCCTCCTTCAATCACAACCGCTATCCATTACTCCGCCGTGCCTCTTTCAATCAGAGCCGCTATCCATTACTCCACCGTGCGTCCTTCAATCCGAGCCGCTGTCCATTACTCCACCGTGCCTCCTTCAATCAGAGCCGCTATCCATTATTCCACGATGCCTCCTTCAATCACAACCGCTATCCATTACCCGCCGTGCCTCTTTCAATCAGAGCCGCCATCCATTACTCCACCGTGCGTCCTTCAATCCGAGCCGCTGTCCATTACTCCACCGTGCCTCCTTCAATCAGAGCCGCTGTCCATTATTCCACGATGCCTCCTCAATCACAACCAATCACAACCGCAATCACAGCCGCTATATCCATTACTCCATTCCATTATTCCACGATCCTTCAATCACAACCGCTATCCATTATTCCACGATGCCTCCTTCAATCACAACCGCTATCCATTCACCGTGCCTCCTTCAATCACAACCGCTATCCATTACTCCGCCGTGCCTCCTTTCAATCAGAGCCGCTATCCATTACTCCACCGTGCGTCCTTCAATCGAGCCGCTATCCATTACTCCACCGTGCCTCCTTCAATCAGAGCCCGCTGTCCATTCCATTTCCGCCATGCCTCTTTCAATCAGAGCCGCTATATCCACCGTGCGTCCTTCAATCCGACGTCCATTATGCCTCCTTCAATCACAACCGCTATCCATTATGCCTCCTTCCGCCGTGCCTCTTTCAATCAGAGCCGCTATCCATTACTCCACCGTGCGTCCTTCAATCCGAGCCGCTGTCCATTACTCCACCACCAATCAGAGCTCCTTCAATCAGGCCGCTGTCCATCCATTCCACGATGCCTCCTTCAATCACAACCGCTATCCATTACTCCGCCGTGCCTCTCTTTCAATCAGAGCCGCTATCCATTACTCCACCGTGCGTCCTTCAATCCGAGCCGCTGTCCATTACTCCACCGTGCCTCCTTCAATCAGAGCCGCTGTCCATTATTCCACGATGCCTCCTTCAATCACAACCGCTATCCATTACTCCGCCGTGCCTCTTTCAATCAGAGCCGCTATCCATTACTCCACCGTGCGTCCTTCAATCAGAGAGCTATCCCGCGTCCTTCAATCGAGCTGTCCATTACTCCACCGTGCCTCCTTCAATCAGAGCCGCTATCCATTATTCCACGATGCCTCCTTCAATCACAACCGCTATCCATTACTCCGCCGTGCCTCTTTCAATCAGAGCCGCTATCCATTACTCCACCGTGCGTCCTTCAATCCGAGCCGCTGTCCATTACTCCACCGTGCTCCCAATCAGAGCCCTTCCAATTCAGAGCCGCTATCCATTGTCCATTATTCCACGATCCATTGCTCCACCGTGCGTCCTTCAATCCTTCCAATCACAACCTCCTTCAATCAGAGCCGCTATCCATTATTCCACGATGCCTCCTTCAATCACAACCGCTATCCATTACTCCGCCGTGCCTCTTTCAATCAGAGCCGCTATCCATTACTCCACCGTGCGTCCTTCAATCCGAGCCGCTGTCCATTACTCCACCGTGCCTCCTTCAATCAGAGCCGCTGTCCATTATTCCACGATGCCTCCTTCCAATCCACAACCTCCTTCAATCCATTCCATTACTCCGCGATGCCTCCTTCAATCGGAGCCGCTATCCATTACTCCAACGTCCTTCAATCCATTATTCCACGATGCCTCCTTCAATCAGGCAACCGTCCATTAACCGCTATCCATTATTCCACGATGCCTCCTTCAATCACAACCGCTATCCATTGTTCCGCGATGCCTCCTTTCAATCAGAGCCGCTATCCATTACTCCACCGTGCGTCCTTCAATCGAGCCGCTATCCATTACTCCACCGTGCCTCCTTCAATCAGAGCCGCTATCCATTATTCCACGATGCCTCCTTCAATCACAACCGCTGTCCATTATCCATTATTCCACGATGCCTCCTTCAATGCCTCCATCCAAACCGCTATCCATTATTCCACGATGCCTCCTTCAATCACAACCGCTATCCATTATTCCACGATGCCTCCTTCAATCACAACCGCTATATTCCATTCCTTCAACTCCGCCGTGCCTCTTTCAATCAGAGCCGCTATCCATTACTCCACCGTGCGTCCTTCAATCCGAGCCGCTGTCCATTACTCCACCGTGCCTCCTTCAATCAGAGCCGCTGTCCATTATTCCACGATGCCTCCTTCAATCACAACCGCTATCCATTATTCCACGATGCCTCCTTCAATCACAACCGCTATCCATTATTCCACGATGCCTCCTTCAATCACAACCGCTATCCATTATTCCACGATGCCTCCTTCAATCACAACCGCTATCCATTACTCCGCCGTGCCTCTTTCAATCAGAGCCGCTATCCATTACTCCACCGTGCGTCCTTCAATCCGAGCCGCTGTCCATTACTCCACCGTGCCTCCTTCAATCAGAGCCGCTGTCCATTATTCCACGATGCCTCCTTCAATCACAACCGCTATCCATTATTCCACGATGCCTCCTTCAATCACAACCGCTATCCATTACTCCGCCGTGCCTCTTTCAATCAGAGCCGCTATCCATTACTCCACCGTGCGTCCTTCAATCCGAGCCGCTGTCCATTACTCCACCGTGCCTCCTTCAATCAGAGCCGCTGTCCATTATTCCACGATGCCTCCTTCAATCACAACCGCTATCCATTATTCCACGATGCCTCCTTCAATCACAACCGCTATCCATTATTCCACGATGCCTCCTTCAATCACAACCGCTATCCATTATTCCACGATGCCTCCTTCAATCACAACCGCTATCCATTACTCCGCCGTGCCTCTTTCAATCAGAGCCGCTATCCATTACTCCACCGTGCGTCCTTCAATCCGAGCCGCTGTCCATTACTCCACCGTGCCTCCTTCAATCAGAGCCGCTGTCCATTATTCCACGATGCCTCCTTCAATCACAACCGCTATCCATTATTCGATGCCTCCTTCAATCACAACCGCTATCCATTATTCCACGATGCCTCCTTCAATCACAACCGCTATCCATTATTCCACGATGCCTCCTTCAATCACAACCGCTATCCATTACTCCGCCGTGCCTCTTTCAATCAGAGCCGCCATCCATTACTCCACCGTGCGTCCTTCAATCCGAGCCGCTGTCCATTACTCCACCGTGCCTCCTTCAATCAGAGCCGCTGTCCATTATTCCACGATGCCTCCTTCAATCACAACCGCTATCCATTATGCCACGATGCCTCCTTCAATCACAACCGCTATCCATTACTCCGCCGTGCCTCTTTCAATCAGAGCCGCTATCCATTACTCCACCGTGCGTCCTTCAATCCGAGCCGCTGTCCATTACTCCACCGTGCCTCCTTCAATCAGAGCCGCTGTCCATTATTCCACGATGCCTCCTTCAATCACAACCGCTATCCATTATTCCACGATGCCTCCTTCAATCACAACCGCTATCCATTATTCCACGATGCCTCCTTCAATCACAACCGCTATCCATTATTCCACGATGCCTCCTTCAATCACAACCGCTATCCATTACTCCGCCGTGCCTCTTTCAATCAGAGCCGCTATCCATTACTCCACCGTGCGTCCTTCAATCCGAGCCGCTGTCCATTACTCCACCGTGCCTCCTTCAATCAGAGCCGCTGTCCATTATTCCACGATGCCTCCTTCAATCACAACCGCTATCCATTATTCCACGATGCCTCCTTCAATCACAACCGCTATCCATTATTCCACGATGCCTCCTTCAATCACAACCGCTATCCATTACTCCACCGTGCCTCCTTCAATCACAACCGCTATCCATTATTCCACGATGCCTCCTTCAATCACAACCGCTATCCATTACTCCGCCGTGCCTCTTTCAATCAGAGCCGCTATCCATTACTCCACCGTGCGTCCTTCAATCCGAGCCGCTGTCCATTACTCCGCCGTGCTTCCTTCAATCATAACCGCTGTCCATTACACCACCGTGCCTCCTTCAATCAGAGCCGCTGTCCATTACTCCACCGTGCTTCCTTCAATCAGAGCCGCTGTCCATTACTCCACTGTGCCTCCTTCAATCAGAGCCGCTGTCCATTATTCCACGATGCCTCCTTCAATCACAGCCGCTATCCATTACTCCACCGTGCCTCTTTCAATCAGAGCCGCTATCCATTACTCCACCGTGCCTTCTTCAATCCGAGCCGCTATCCATTACTCCGCCGTGCCTCCTTCAATCCGAGTCGCTGTCCATTATTCCACGATGCCTCCTTCAATCACAACCGCTATCCATTACTCCGCCGTGCCTCTTTCAATCAGAGCCGCTATCCATTACTCCACCGTGCCTTCTTCAATCCGAGCCGCTATCCATTACTCCGCAGTGCCTCCTTCAATCCGAGTCGCTGTCCATTACTCCACTGTGGCTCTTTCAATCAGAGCCGTTATCCATTACTCCACCGTGCCTTCTTCAATCCGAGCCGCTATCCATTACTCCGCAGTGCCTCCTTCAAGTCCATTACTCCCTGTGCCTTTTCAATCAGAGCCGCTATCCATTACTCCGCCGTGCCTCTTTCAATCAGAGCCGCTGTCCATTACTCCGCCGTGCCTCCTTCAATCAGAGCCGCTGTCCATTACTCCACGTGCCTCCTTCAATCAGAGCCGCTGTCCATTACTCCACCGTGCCTCCTTCCATTACCGCTTCCACGATGCTTCATTCAATCACAACCGCTATCCATTACTCCGCCGTGCCTTCTTCAATACGAGCGGCTATCCATTACTCCGCAGTGCCTCCTTCAATCCGAGTCGCTGTACATTACTCCACCGTGCCTCTTTCGAACAGAGCCGCTATCCATTACACTGCCGTGCCTCTTTCAATCAGAGCCGTTATCCATTGCTCCACCGTGCCTCCTTCAATCCGAGCCGCTAATCATTACTCCACCGTGCCTCCTTCAATCAGAGCCGCTGTCCATTACTCCATCGTGCCTCTTTCAATCATAACCGCTATCCATTACTCCACCGTGCCTCCTTCAATCCGAGCCGCTGTCCATTACTCCGCCGTGCCTCCTTCAATCATAACCGGTGTCCATTACACCACCGTGCCTCCTTCAATCAGAGCCGCTGTCCATTACTCCACCGTGCCTCCTTCAATCCGAACCGCTATCCATCACTCCACCGTGCCTCCTTCAATCAGAGCCGCTCTCCATTATTCCACGATGCTACCTTCAATCAAAGCCGCTATCCATTACTCCACCGTGCCTTCTTCAATCCAAGCCGCTATCCATTCCTCCGCAGTGCCTCCTTCAATCCGAGTCGCTGTCCATTACTCCAACGTGCCTCTTTCAATTAGAGCCGCTATCCATTACTCTGCCGTGCCTCTTTCAATCAGAGCCGTTATCCATTACTCCACCGTGCCTCCTTCAATCCGAGCCGCTACCCATTACTCCACCGTGCCTCCTTCAATCAGAGCCGCTGTCCATTACTCCGCCGTGCCTCCTTCAATCATAACCGCTATCCATTACTCCACCGTGCCTCTTTCAATCAGAGCCGCTATCCATTACTCCACCGTGCCTTCTTCAATCCGAGCCGCTGTCCATTACTCCACCGTGCCTCTTTCAATCCCAGCCGCTATCCATTACTCCACCGCGCCTCCTTCAATCAGAGCCGCTGTCCATTACTCCCTCGTGCCTCCTTCAATCATAACCGCTATCCATTACTCCGCCGTGCCTCCTTCAATCCGAGCCGCTATCCATTACTCCGCCGTGCCTCCTTCAATCAGAGCCGGTGTTCATTACTCCACCGTGCCTCCTTCAATCAGAGCCACTGTCCATGACTCCGCCGTGCCTCATTCAATCATAACCGCTGTCCATTACTCCACTGTGCCTCCTTCAATCAGAGCCGCTGTCCATTACTCCACCGTGCCTCCTTCAATCATAACCGCTATCCATTACTCCACCGTGCCTCCTTCAATCATAACCGCTATCCATTACTCCACCGTGCCTCCTTCAATCAGAGCCGCTATCCATTACTCCGCCGTGCCTGCTTCAATCAGAGCCGCTGTCCATTACTCCACCGTGCCTCCTTCAATCAGAGCCGCTTTCCATTACTCCGCCGTGCCTCCTTCAATCATAACCGCTATCCATTACTCCACCGTGCCTCCTTCAATCAGAGCCGCTATCCATTACTCCGCCGTGCCTGCTTCAATCAGAGCCGCTGTCCATTACTCCACCGTGCCTCCTTCAATCAGAGCCGCTATCCATTACTCCGCCGTGCCTCCTTCAATCATAACCGCTATCCATTACTCCACCGTGCCTCCTTCAATCAGAGCCGCTATCCATTACTCCGCCGTGCCTGCTTCAATCAGAGCCGCTGTCCATTACTCCACCGTGCCTCCTTCAATCAGGGCCGCTATCCATTACTCCGCCGTGCCTCCTTCAATCATAACCGCTATCCATTACTCCACCGTGCCTCCTTCAATCAGAGCCGCTATCCATTACTCCGCCGTGCCTGCTTCAATCAGAGCCGCTGTCCATTATTCCACGATGCTACCTTCAATCAAAGCCGCTATCCATTACTCCACCGTGCCTTCTTCAATCCAAGCCGCTATCCATTCCTCCGCAGTGCCTCCTTCAATCCGAGTCGCTGTCCATTACTCCAACGTGCCTCTTTCAATTAGAGCCGCTATCCATTACTCTGCCGTGCCTCTTTCAATCAGAGCCGTTATCCATTACTCCACCGTGCCTCCTTCAATCCGAGCCGCTATCCATTACTCCACCGTGCCTCCTTCAATCAGAGCCGCTGTCCATTACTCCGCCGTGCCTCCTTCAATCATAACCGCTATCCATTACTCCACCGTGCCTCTTTCAATCAGAGCCGCTATCCATTACTCCACCGTGCCTTCTTCAATCCGAGCCGCTGTCCATTACTCCACCGTGCCTCTTTCAATCCAAGCCGCTATCCATTACTCCACCGCGCCTCCTTCAATCAGAGCCGCTGTCCATTACTCCCTCGTGCCTCCTTCAATCATAACCGCTATCCATTACTCCGCCGTGCCTCCTTCAATCCGAGCCGCTATCCATTACTCCGCCGTGCCTCCTTCAATCAGAGCCGGTGTTCATTACTCCACCGTGCCTCTTTCAATCATAGCCACTGTCCATGACTCCGCCGTGCCTCCTTCAATCATAACCGCTGTCCATTACTCCACTGTGCCTCCTTCAATCAGAGCCGCTGTCCATTACTCCACCGTGCCTCCTTCAATCAGAGCCGCTGTCCATTACTCCACCGTGCCTCCTTCAATCAGAGCCGCTATCCATTATTCCACGGCGTCTCCTTCAATCAGAGCCGCTATCCATTACTCCACCGTGCCTCCTTCAATCAGAGCCGCTGTCCATTATTCCACGATGCCTCCTTCAATCACAACCGCTATCCATTACTCCGCCGTGCCTCTTTCAATCAGAGCCGCTATCCATTACTCCACCGTGCCTTCTTCAATCCGAGCCGCTATCCATTACTCCGCCGTGCCTCCTTCAATCCGAGTCGCTGTCCATTATTCCACGATGCCTCCTTCAATCACAACCGCTATCCATTACTCCGCCGTGCCTCTTTCAATCAGAGCCGCTATCCATTACTCCGCCGTGCCTCCTTCAATCAGAGCCGCTGTCCATTACTCCACCGTGCCTCCTTCAATCAGAGCCGCTGTCCATTACTCCACTGTGCCTCCTTCAATCAGAGCCGCTGTCCATTATTCCACGATGCCTCCTTCAATCACAGCCGCTATCCATTACTCCACCGTGCCTCTTTCAATCAGAGCCGCTATCCATTACTCCACCGTGCCTTCTTCAATCCGAGCCGCTATCCATTACTCCGCCGTGCCTCCTTCAATCCGAGTCGCTGTCCATTATTCCACGATGCCTCCTTCAATCACAACCGCTATCCATTACTCCGCCGTGCCTCTTTCAATCAGAGCCGCTATCCATTACTCCACCGTGCCTTCTTTAATCCGAGCCGCTATCCATTACTCCGCAGTGCCTCCTTCAATCCGAGTCGCTGTCCATTACTCCACTGTGCCTCTTTCAATCAGAGCCGTTATCCATTACTCCACCGTGCCTTCTTCAATCCGAGCCGCTATCCATTACTCCGCAGTGCCTCCTTCAATCCGAGTCGCTGTCCATTACTCCACTGTGCCTCTTTCAATCAGAGCCGCTATCCATTACTCCGCCGTGCCTCTTTCAATCAGAGCCGTTATCCATTACTCCGCCGTGCCTCTTTCAATCAGAGCCGCTATCCATTACTCCGCCGTGCCTCTTTCAATCACAACCGCTATCCATTACTCCACCGTGCCTCTTTCAATCCGAGCCGCTATCCATTACTCCGCCCTGCCTCTTTCAATCAGAGCCGTTATCCATTACTCCACCGTGCCTTCTTCAATCCGAGCCACTGTCCATTACTCCACCGTGCCTCTTTCAATCAGAGCCGTTATCCATTACTCCACCATGCCTCCTTCAATCAGAGCCGCTGTCCATTACTCCGCCGTGCGTCCTTCAATCATAACCGCTGTCCATTACTCCACCGTGCCTCTTTCAATCAGAGCCGCCATCCATTACTCCGCCGTGCCTCTTACATCAGAGCCGCTATCCATTACTCCACCGTGCCTCCTTCAATCAGAGCCGCTATCCATTACTCCACCGTGCCTCCTTCAATCATAGCCGCTGTCCATTACTCCACCGTGCCTCATTCAATCCGAGCCGCTATCCATTACTCCACCGTGCCTCCTTCAATCTGAGTCGCTATGCATTAAGAATTCTTTTAAAATAAAATACTTTTTTAGATACAAGATCTACTATTTAACCCATAACTAGGATGAGAATATAGATTAATATCTTTCACAAAAGTATTTGCGCGTAATTAATTAGGGAACGAGAAATTGTAAATAAAATTTGATTAACGAGAAAATATAATTAATATTAATTAATGGGTAAGAAAGTGTAATTAACATTTGATTAATGAGGACGTGTTATATTGGATAATTGAACAAGAATGTATAATTAAGTAACGAGCAAGAACATTTAATGAAACTATCATTTATTAACGAGAAAACGTAATTAATATTTGATTAATACACAAAAAAATGTAATTAATATTTAATTAATGAACAAAAAAAATTAATTACTAATTGTTTAATCGAAGATTCAGTGAAATTAATATTTGAAGCAAGAAAATGTAGTCAAAATGTTATTATCTAACAATGAAATGTAATTAATGATTGAATAATGAAAAAGAAAATTTAATTAATTAATAAGTAAGAATGTTTAATTAATATTAGATAATGGGCAATAAATTTTAAATCCCTAATTAATGAACAGATAAGTGTAATCAATATTTGATATATGAATTCGAAAAGTTAATTAATATTTAATTCATGAATGAGGAAGTGTAATTAATATCTGATCAATAAACGAAAAAGTTTAATTAATGAACGAAGAGGCGTCATTTATTTTCTTGAATAATCGCTGATGGCAAAAAATCGTAGTTAACAGAAGGTACACAAGTCGATATCCGATAAGTATCTGCTGGGTCAACGTGGAGACGTGGTATGATGTTGAAAGACCCGAAACCCCTAGGGCCTAATGAACCTCGGTTAGATACATCACTGATGATGTGTACCAAATCATCCAATAGATGTATTTTACGGAATAGAATATTGACAATATATAAACTTTATAAAGGAATTAAATTCGAAAAGCATGCTTGTATTATAATCTAAATAATAAAATGCTATGTAAAGTTTGAGAAATGAAGAGGAAGGCTTTTTTTATTTATTTACATATTTGTCTACTGTCTTTCGTCAGGTACGGTAGATATAATAAGGGGTGTATTATCTACGTGCTTTCTTGTCCTTAAAAACAACAACGATAAAAACAAAGGTTGTAAAAAACTGAATAAGGTCGGCTAGCCTTCTGCACGTATCGGCTACCAGAAAATTATATTTAAAAGATAAGCGCCCTGCATCTTCAGCATTTTCCTCTATGGCGTTTGTTTTTATTTCGTTAACTCCCCAACATTCACTGGGTGCACCATACTTTCGGCCATGTGCCACATCTAAGTCTCTCTTAGAAAATCAATACAACGTGGCATGTTACTAACAAGGCTTTTTTTTCCCAAGATATATAATTATGAAACAAAACAAAGTAGGGTAGGTTCATGCCTTCCCTAATGTTATCAATGAAAAATGAACATAGTCAGCTCCAGCTGGGATTTGAACTCTTCCCTGGTTTTATTGTCAATACTTATAACCGCCACACCACCGACATTTACCTACCTCCTCAAGAAGGGTAGGATGTAACACGTGAGAGCCGAAAACTGATTAGTCCCTGCAACCACTGTCATGAAAGCGTCAGGATACTCCGATGATCCCCTTGGTCAGGTTCCGGTCTGTGGTCGGAATACCTGGACCAAGCTCGAGAACATGGCTGAGGAAGAACCGGTAATACAGTCTGATCCCAACCTGTACTGATCTGCTCACCACACGGTGGTCACCTCCGTTACTGATTTTGTTTAGTGACATATCAACCTCTATGGGTTATTTAATGCCGAAATCTAAAATATTTTGTACATTATTTTATACTTTCAGGGTAATGGTATGTTTTTTAGATATATAGCTTGTAGATCATAAAATATATTGGTGGTCATTTTATTTTGCTGGTAATTTCACTAAAAAAATGTGTTGCTGGTAATTTTCTTTTTTTTATAAAAAAAATCATTGCTGGTAATTTTACTATAAAAATGTATCTTTATACTTTTTAGTATTGTATTGATTGTCATTTTGCAATAAAATATATATATATTGTGGGTCATTTTACTACAGTGTAACCCGGATATAAGAGACCCGGATATAAGAGAAACCCGGATATAAGAGGGATTTTCTCTGGTCCCAAATTAGAGCCTGTGTTAATGTATATAAAATAGACCAAACCCGGATATAAGAGAAACCCGGATATAAGCGACTTCTTCTCTGGTCCCGACAACTCTCTTATATCCGGGTTACACCGTATAACAATATACTGTTGATTTTTATTTGAAGGTTCACTATTTGTCTGGGACCCTAACAAGCGCTACCACGCCGGGTTGGAACGGACTTGGAAACAACAGCAGTTAAGAGGTGGTTCCACGCTTCTCAAAACCTTCAATCTCTCAATCAGAGGCCTTACTGCCGGATGTAGTTTATCGTCATACCAAGGACAACCATATATGTATGTATGGACTAAGAACAAAAAATTTGGCAAACTCTGAGATCACTCTGTCATGCAGGCATCAGAGTAATCCGGCTTTCTTCTTTTAGCACAATGAAGGAAGCACTGCTATAGAACGGGATTTCCTGTAACAAGGTCCTCCCCCATTCCTTTTTCGCGAACTGCTTGAAGACAGATCACAGTGTCACGTCCCGCACTTTAGTACAGGAATAGAGCAAAAATGAAACAGGTGCTATACAGTATTTACCCAGCTCCCCACGGTGGGAAGATGTAACACAAAGTTGATTTAATGTCGGGTGCCCATACGCGTATATATGGATAAAAAAAAAAAAACTAATTCTCGCCACCACTGTCACGCCAGCTTCGATACCCACCAACCTGCCCTTTTTAGTGCAAGGAGAAAAGTGATGGGTTCAAGGTTGGAATCCCCGAGAGTAGGCATTCTTTATGACTTTAAGGGGAAAAAGAATACATACTGCACGCTGATTGCAACCCGAAAGACGCAAACTTGCGCCCTGAACTTGTATTGAAACCATTACACCATTATCCAGCACCTTTTGTTCATAATTAAGATTTAATTAACTTACAAGTCAAGTTATTTTGGTTTATATTCTAATAACACATCAAGAAAAGTTAAAATAGAGATATTATAATTAAAAGAACGTCTTCTCTCTCTCTCTCTCTCTCTCTCTCTCTCTCTCTTCCTATTCCATTTTTTCTTAATGTTTTTCCTGTTTCACTTAGTTTTATTTTTCTAAGACTTCATGTAAAACTTAAGGCGCAACTAATGGTTACATAAACACACATATACATACATATACACACACAACAGCCACATCTGCGAAATGATATTCGTACATGAGAAACAAAATTATCATTATATAATAGGCACAAAATGTCTCTCGTCCTGGGTAAGACGTTAAACTACATCCGCGTCCTGGGTAAGATGATAAACCACATCCAGCAGCAAGGCCCCTGACCATTGCTGGTGTTCTCAGGTCCACCCTGACCCGGGGTGGTAGCACCTGTTAGGGTCCCAGCTATGGGCAAATAGTAATATTACCAGAAACAGATTTTTGATAAAACAAAATATTAGCAGCAATAAAAAATGTTGTCGGCATTAAATAACCCATTGAGGTTGATATGCCGTAAAACAAAATAAACCAAACCAATCTAAAGTAAAGAATGTCTTTTGTTTTTAACAAGACTTGTTTAAAAAATGTTATGTAAATATACCGAATATGTGCGTGCGTGTGTGTGTGTGTCTTGTTTGAAGATTACACTGAAACATGAAACTGACAGTCATGATACACTGCTGATTCCTATTATCTACACTGCCTATATCTATAAACGCTCTATCTCCGAAATTCTTTAAGAATATATATGTAGGTGCACCAATAAGTCCATAGTTAGCGCATTTTTTAATCTAAAATTATAGTTTAGTCAATGTAATTAATGATAAAGCGTTGAATTAAGTGCATTGACAAAAAGAAGATTATGTCAGAAAATAAATATTTGTATCAATTGCTTTTTTTTTTCATCATTAGGTGACGGGCTTATTAAAGCACCATTCTCTGTGTGCTAATAAAGACCAGGTTAATACATGAAAATATTGTAAGGTATGTTAAAATAAACAACTCACCAACAATGTAAGCAAAAGTCAGCACACCAAATATGCTTAATATGCCTAATTGAAGTACTTCCATGATCAAAGACTGAGTGTGTGTGTGTGTGTATGTGTATATATATATATATATTTATATTTATATATATACATAAGAGAAAGAGGGAGAGAGGAGCCAAAGAGTAGAGACCCACTCACACGAAATACCAAATATTAACTGGCCAAAATAAAATTAAAATTAAAAAAAAACCAAAAAAACAACTAAATGAGGTTTGTTGGAGCACTGTTCGGTGGTCACGTGGTTACACTAATAACTGGCTGATTCTTCTTATTGGCTGTTCACGCATCTCAAAATAAAGAAAATCGTTACCGAAGAAGAAGCGTATGGTGGGTGAACGGTGGTGGGGGGGATATGATGTTGGTTCTATGGACTCGATAATCCGAAAATGAGATTTATATAATGCTTCGAGGTAATCAGCTAAAATCACTCATCGAACTTGGATAGCTCGGATTAAAAGAGATCCGGCATTGCCCGGGATTCAATGAACGTCTCATTGATTGTAAATGTCATTTTCCCGATTTTTCTCTCGTTTTCTCTTCTCGTTTTCTCTTCTCGTTTTCTCTTCTCGTTTTCTCTCATCTTTGTATGACCTTCATGTCTCCGTCTCTATGTTGATATATGTTTCTTTGTTTTTTTCTTTCATTTGCTTCCTTGACTCTCTTTGTGTATCCCTTATTTCACGTTTTCTCTTTCTCTGTCTCTGTGTCTCTCTCTCTCTCTCTCTCTCTCTGAATCCCAGTCTCTTTCTCTCTCTCTCTCTCTCTTTCTCACTCTCTCTTTTTCTCGTTCGCTCTCAGCGTGCCCTTTGTATATCTCTCTCTTTCTCTTGATACATCCCTCTTTACCTTTTTGTTTGTTCCTACTTCTTTTCATAGCTCTCTCTCTCTCTCTCTCTCTCTCCCCGCGAATGAGTTTCTCCCCCTCTCTCTCTATATATATCGTGACTTTTCCTTTGTATCTATCTGCCTGTTCATGCTCCCTCTAGAAATCAGAGTTCTAATTACAATCGGCTTTGTTACATTCACTGACGCGCAAATACCCTTGGGAAAAGTACGAATCAATCTCCTAACTCAAACTATGTGTTAAATAGTGGACCTTATATCTAGAAAAATCATAGTAATTCTCAAGATTTTGTTAATGCAATATTCACTCGCAAAAAAACAATTATCCTTACAGTGCAAAATGTTTCGGCTTTAAATACTCCATAAAGTTGTAAAAAAACAACAAATCAATCTTTCTCTCTCTTTCTCTCTCTTTCTCTCTCTTTCTCTCTCTTTCTCTGTATGCATTAATCATTGTTTTTATTTCTCAGCGTTTTCTTTGTAAACTATATAGTTGATGAATAAATAAGATACTTTCTTAGAAATCTCAATACTAAGCAAATAGTACATAATACTGCATCTACTCATCTCAAACATATTAATCTCCTATATCGTAATCAAATGCATACTAATTATAAACAAGATGAAAATATGCTAAAAAAAATTAGTAAATACTAATATATCTACCACAGCAAAAAAAATTAAGTTAATCATATACTACGCTAAATCTAGTATATCCAACTTAATTATTCGCATTGATTCTTTTTCCTCGGTTAGCGATCTGCAAAAAACCAACATAGTTACAAATTCAAGTGCCCTTTGGGAGATTGTATCTCCAATGAATTAAATAATATTTACAAACTCGCTTTCAAGACGCTTGACACTACATTTGAATGATAACTCTAACATTTTTAGGCATTTAAAACAACATGCCTGGCCGCATACGCAATTCCGGAAAATCCTCGTTGAAAACACAACTATATATATATATATATATATATATATATATACGCAAAAATAAAAATAGCACTGACATCTCATTTTAACAGATATATTTACCAAAATTTCACAAAAATACATTGACATAATAAAGAGTAAATTTATTCGGCAAAATCGTTATTGGCTTCAACCACGGCCTCCACACGATTTTGGAATCTCCCGCAACTGTTCTGGACGGTCTCCTTGTTTAAGTTGGTGGATGCTGCTATAATCCTTGCTTCAAGTTCATCTTTGGTGTTACAAGGAGTTTTGTTAGTCTCTCGCTCAACTGCAACCCACATAATAATCAAAGGGTTGCAGTCTGGGGTGTTAGGTGACCAGATATAAAAGGTGATGTAGTCACAGAAATTGTCTGACAGCCATGACTGGATTTTCCTGTTTGTGCGGCATGTTTCAGAGTCCTATTGCCAGACATAGGACCTTCCAGCAGTCATCCTCTTGGCCAGGACAACACTACCTCCTCCAGGTACTTGATGTAAGCCTCCGTGTTGAGTCTGAGACCCTGTGGGAAGGTGAATGGAAACTTAACTTCGCTATCACTAGTGATCACTCCAAACACCTTCGTAATCACCATTAGACTCATCCGACTCTTTCAGAATCCTCTGCACTGTCCTCAGATTGACACCCAAACACTTTGAAATGTTCTTTGAGTTATTCAGCTAGAAAGAGAACAGGTCAAAATCGTTTTGTTTCAGTCCCACTATGTCTTCCTAAGCGAGCAATGGTGAGAGGAAAAGGATCATTCAGGTCTTCAGTAATGGTACCAACATACATACTCTGGCTTCCATCTTCAAAGTTCATTCAAGAACCCCCAAGAGATCTGTGAATCATTTAAAAAAAGAGAGAACAGTAGAGAGAAAAACTGGATATGGAGGTCACAACAGTAAAATGGATGATCATTTCCACTTAGAGCTAAATACATTCTTATTTTTCAAAGTAGGGTCCAGCAGTGTTATAAAAGCCTCGGAGAATTCCAGTAAGATATCTTTAATCATTTCTAAGATACAATGGTTCAAATATTAATCTAACAATTGGGCAATTTTGCTGTTATATGATTTGGACAATTTTTCTGTTACACCGGGTATATATATATATATATATATATATATATATATATATATATACAGTAGCGAGCATAAAGATCAGAACAATATTAAGAAAAAGTCTAAATGTGAAATAACTTTTTTATTTTAAAGCTTCAAAGAACATTTATCAAGGAAATATAAGAACATAAAGGTAAATTATATAATTCCAAAATATAAAGCTCAATAAACTTATTTTGATAAAGTTATAAAAATAATTATATAACATTCGAAAAAATAGATGATCAAAAATATCAGAACGATTAACAAAATCATGCTATTATAATGGATAGATCATATCCAAATAAATATATTTTTTAATAAAAATGAACACTGTCTGAATGATTGTATTTCTCTGTATCCTTCGAAACAGGAAATTATGAATTTATATGTGCGTTTAAAACTCAGTAAATTTAAAAATAAGTTATTCCAAAATTTGCTTGAGGATGAAACAGAATTAATGCTTTTAATTTAATTATATAATTAAATTTGAAGTTTTTAGCTTCAGTTTTTGAAACATGGTTATTACTGTGTCAGCGAAAAAAAACATTTTTAAACCAGTCAATTTATAATATTTATGCTCTGTAAATTTACATTGAGCACTGTTTTGTAAAAATAAAAAATATCGAAAAGAACATATATATATATATATATATACTGTTATATATATATATATATATATATATATATATATATATATGGATGGATGGATGGTTGCTCGTTTCAGTATATGATCGTATGCTAGGGTGGCTAGCTCATCCCTGTTGCAGACACTTGCTCAGGCAGATTTGTGTTTGTTCACCACTTATTCCATCCACGTGGTTTATACTACAATTTTGCTGAGTGAACATAATTTGGTATGATCACCAGTTTGAACATGCTCAAAGCCTCAATCACGATGAAATGTGACTTCTTGCTAACATGTTCATCAACAGCTTGGACCAAACCGTCGTATGGTTTTCAGGCACTTCCTAAAAATGTCTCTCTAGGCCGATATTATCAAGGAGTCAGCTCCTTGGCAAATCGACCATAAAAAGGTTGAAACTTGGGCCTCATGGTCGGAACACTAACGTTTAAACTACTCGACAGATAGATAGATAGATAGATAGATAGATAGATAGATAGATAGATAGATAGATAGATAGATAGATATGAAAAATAGGGCTCAAGCTGTATTCTGTAGACATATATTAATAGACTAAGAATGATTGAGAGACATATATGAACAGACTGAAATAGATAGATAGATAGATAGATAGATAGATAGATAGATAGATAGATATGAATATGTTAAAGTGATCGATATCAGAGACTGAGCGTATCGAAAATAAATGTGGCCTAAAGATTGCATTTGAACATAAAACAGTCTGTCGCCTCTGGATGTTATATATATATATATATATATATATATATATATATATATATATATATATATAGATACACCTAGTGAGCCAGACAAACCTACCTAGGTTTCACCTAAACGGATCGTCAGGAAACTTTCCTGACGATCCGTTTAGGTGAAACCTAGGTAGGTTTGTCTGGCTCACTAGGTGTATCTAGGTCTGCTCTACGGTTGTATTGAGCTCTTTTGTTAGTTAGTTGTTACTCGTATCGGGGTTTTTTTCTTTGGGCTTCAGACCTGCATCTGTGCGATTTTTTGTCGGCAGAAGTTCATGTTTGTAGCTCTTTCTTTTTTTAAAACCTTTTTTTCCCTCGAGATTGATTTGATTAGCAAATCAAAAATTCGAGGGTTTTTCGAAACGAGTCTAGTTATCTATCTATCTATCTATCTATCTATCTATCTATCTATCTATATATATATATATATATATATATATATATATATATATATATATATTAGATGAAATGGATTAAAACCGACGAATATTTTAAAAAATATTTTCTGGTTATACATTATTTTATGGATAAAACTTATTTGAGTAAAAAAAAAAAAATATATATATATATATATATATATATATATATATATATATATATATATAGGTGGACTCTCTCGTCGTATTCGACGTATGAGGGTCAAGCAGCTCAGTTCCTAGGAACTGACAGCCAACACCAGCACATGTGATTTGATTATAATGGCGAAGGCTTTGTCCTTCTCCTAGACCAGTTGCCATCCAAAGCTATTTACCCATAGCTGGAGGAGAAGAAAGGATTAATACCTTCCCAAGGGTATTAGCACGTAAGTGAATGTAATTTTACTGGAATTCGAACTCAGCTCTCCACAAGCCAGTACTACACCGTGCCTCCTCATATTCATATATATATATATATATATATATATATATATATATATATATATATATATATATATATATATATATATATGCAGTTGATTACTTTTTCATATTTATTCAAATATACGGTGACGATAGATAATTCAAGTATCTCCTCTATTTAAGATGACGCAGTAGAAATATAATTTTCTGTTATTTTAGTAGAAATATGATTTAATCATTAATTAATCTAATTGTGTAATAGGATAAACAGAAATCTAATAATCTAATAATTAAAAACAATCTAATTGTCTTATTTATTAGCCAAGATCTAATCTAATAGTTTAAGCTTGACAAATAAAACGTCATAATTTACGTTTTATATTCAGAAAGTATTGAACATAAGCTAGAAAATTTAGAACAACAAAGAATTGCAAAATAAATATTTCATAATTTTTTGACGTCATAAATAAACTCGTATAAATATAATATAAGCAATAATAGTTTTTTTTTTTGCGAATTATGTCACATGTAATTACAAATATGAGAGAATTATCTTCTCAGATGTTTAACGGATGTTTGCTCGTTTACATCCAAAAGAATTAACCAATGTGGACAAAATAATGATTGTTAATCTTATCTTAAAATCGGTAAAACTTAAAATCCTACTTTGTAATATGATATTGTTAGTTATTTCCCTTGTCAGATATTTCGAAACATGCAACAAAAATATATGATTTACATAACAACCTCTTTTGCTGCGTAAAAATTTACTTTAAATAGACATAAGTAGACAAAAATAAATAAACAAACACGCAAATCATAATTACATGCATTGAAAGAATTTTTAAAGTATGTGAGATATAGTCTTTGAAGCGGTCACCCACTTGACCGAAATGGAATAATAGATAAATGAAGAAATAAGTGAAATATTTTGGCATCTAGCGACAAGAAACCTGACATTGATAATTTCCGGTCACAAGCTTATATTAACAGTCAGAAGTAATTCTGTTCTGGACTGCCTGTTAACGGGGACAGACCATTCCTCGAGTAATACCGACGCCCCCTATTAGAGTTGCCAGTCGGCGTCGTGATATTGCGATGGTAGGACTTGGTAGGAGGAAGGGTCAAAGTGAAAAGCTGATCTGTTAGACTGACATGAAAGAAGTTGTCCCAAGTGTCACCTACCTAACCACCTACCCACCCAAACCGTGCAAGTGAAGCCCTAAGTTCACATTTCTCGTTGCGGCGTTTATTTTCACCTTTCGTTTCCTTATAGATTTGTAACGGACCTTTCCCAGTTTGTTCACATCAATACGAATAAGAATAGAGATGCAACGTGGAGTTTCATATGTCCGGTCAATGGAAAGTTAAGAGTGGTCCCGTTGTGTTTACAGGAATGCTTAATTTTTGCTTAAGAATTATCAATCAGGTTGCTTCCAGGCTTGCTTAAAACTAAAGTAATGTCACTAAATTTAGTAGAATTGGTAGAATTCTTGGATACAGTATAAAATAATGTATTTGGTAAATCTTTTTGTTTACTTGCATTATTTACATTATTCGGACTTTTATACTCATCTTCATTGCTATATTCATAATGTTTCGGCCGTTGTACGCTTCGGCCTTCTGCAGGTGATTGGAATTTCGAACCGAACCCTTTATTTTGTCCATCTACGTAGATTGTTCTAGTTCCATGTGCCATGCCTCTTCCGGATATTTCAGTTATTTCTCTTTAACTCAACTCTGATATTGAACTCACAAACTCTTTGGGTCTAGTCACTGCATCTAACCAACGTCTTTATACACTGCGCCATGTTTCCTTAACCCTAGAACTCTAACCATGGGTATAATATACCCAGCGCAAATTTTCCTATTTTTAATTACAATTTTCAGTACCTGATTTTCTTACCTAAATAATATGTTTTTCAGTTCCTATTAATGTTAACTCAAAGTAAAAAGTTTGAAGTGCCTACATGTAAAATATTTCAAATAAAGATTTATATTTAATATTTATTTTGATATTTTAAAAATCGGGTATGATATACCCATGGTTAGTACTGTACTGTACTGATGCGGCATTCACCCTGGGCGGATTGAGCCGGCTTCTTCCTGTTATGAGAAGAAGATTCTTGGGATAAATTACAGAAGTAGGGTACCCAGGCCTACTCGGATAACGTTCTTGCTTGCCGCGGGATTCCCTCAGACGCAGAGACAGGAGCGACCAGAAGCCGCCGGTTACCGATGCAGACGCTCCTTGGATTTTCACCAGAGCCCTTGTTAGCCGGCGTGTGTGTCAGACCTGTCCGCCTTGGGTGGCCCTACCAGGAACGAAATTCCGGGCGGCATAGCTCTGACACTACCGTTTACACCCCCCCCCCCGCCGACTGTGAGGTAAAGGTTGGACTTTGGGGGCTTACAGTACCAGGTGTTCCCAAGCGGTCCCCCATCTAAGTACTGACCTGGCTCTACGCTGCGTAACTTTGGTGATCGTACGAGAACCGGTGTTTCAGCGTGATTTGACCGTAAGCTCATGGTTAGTAGTGGTGTAAATTTAATTGATGGTTAGTATTCTAGGGTTAAGGCCTTTTTGTTTAATTTTACTTTTTATTAAGTGCTCAAGCCAAATATATGTCATTAGTAGAGTTATTTAAGATTTAGTCAAATTTGAGTACACTTGCTTATAAAAAAATTTACTCATAAACAATCGGTTGAGTTGTACAATCGGCAATGCGAACAGAAATAATCTTTCTTTTTTTTTCAATGCAATAAAGTAACTTACATATTGCAGTCTCGACACTTAAAAGTGGAAAGTATTCTACACTCATACCCATATACTGTTTGACATACCCGCATACGCTGAGCCATTCCCATGTGCTTAGTAATTCTTTGAGAACCTGTAGATTACTAAAATGAATTTTTCTAATACATATTTTAAAGGTTCACTTACAAATTTTGTATTTTGACTTCTTTTCGTCCGATTTTTTTTAATCTGACAAAAATTGAATCTATATTCTTTGATAGTACTTGAATACACTTGGGATTTCAGCTATCCCGAATGTCATGTTTGGCCGCAACCAATGGTATAACGCAAACCAAACGGATATTTTTCATTTCTTATACCGGACTTTTTTACTTTCATTTTTAGATTTTATTAAAATCATTTATGTATTTTACTGGCCTTTCCCGAAATTACGGGTTGATAGAACATGTTAGAAAGAAAACTGGTGTTCAAGCTCCACTGCCACACCCACTCATGAGAAAAGCTTTCGGAAAAAACTCTGCAGAATGAAATATGGAGTCCGAAAAGTATCTAATCTCATTCTGGTAACTCCTGCGATGACACTGGTAGCAAGCAATACAGACCCCTGCCCTTTTCTTGGACAAGATCGGTGGTATAGAAACGACAGACATGTGCTGCATAGGCAACTCTCGAATCATGTCCAAAAATTGCGCGTTGGGAACGGCACTAACGTTGCCTCAACGTGACATCAAAACTCCACAGAGATCCATAGCCTCTTGAGACTGGTGGATGCCACGCACGCCTATAATTATGCCTTCTAATGCACTGTATTTTTATTTAACGGTTTTATTTCTATTTAGCGTCTGTTTGTGTTTCTAACAAAGCTTGTACTTAAAAAAAATATGATAATTGGTGGCTAATGTCAAAAACGGCATTCAATCTGTTGTTAACTAGAGCAAAGAATGGCTTGTTAATTTGAACGCCCCAAAACTAAACTGCACTCTATTCATTATCTGAGAGACCCCTTTCTGCCTTCCATCAGCATCCGTGGACACAACTTTTATAGCTTTTATAGTCTTGTTATACTCCGTTGCAATTAGATCTTTTTCTGGTTCATTCTATGTGCTTGCCAGATGTGAACGTCGTGAAGGCAGGGAACGAAATAAAAAAAAGTCATTCTCAGCACATAGGCTCGGCGCATCACATCCGCTCTACGAAGCCCTCTCCGGCTATGAAAGCGACACTGACCAATCACGGAAGTTCACGCCGGAAAAAGAGATGCGCCTGGGAACTACCAGACCTGCTTAAAAGTATGTTTTCTATGACGATCAACAGTTGCGAGCCGACGGGCTACCTGCTGACACGCAAGGCGCTGCTGTTGCTGCTGCTACCACCGCCACTCAACATGACCGTTCTTCTCAACGACCATTAACACTCTCAGGCTTGACTAACTACCTCGGCTATCCAGCTTCAACATGATAACATCTCGACCTCGGCAAATACCAACCACACCAATCCGGCACCACCTCGGCAACCCACCGCTGCCACCTCGGCATACCAGACTCGTTACAAGGCATCGTTTCTTTGCAGTCGTCACCGAGGCTCTGTTCCATAGAACAGGCCTACTGACCAACGAAATCACCCCACTACCGTGACCTCGATCAACCAACACGTACACCTACCATATCCCGTGACATCGGACGTACCAACACAGGAAATGGATCAACTCTCGGTGCTATCCTTATGCCTGAACACCATCTTGTCGATCGGTCACTGAAACTTATCTTTTAATATCTCTGTGAGACATAATAAACAAATAAACGTTGTTCAAAAACCTAATCCTCGTTATTCCTTTCCTCTCGCAACCAAACGCTTATTATAATTGTCTCCAATAATCATTCTAAAAGGAACATAGTGTTCGAGATTTCAGTTTGCAACTGAAAATATTCAAGTGTTTCTGTGACATTTTTAAGAGATAGAAAATCTAACATATTTACATATTGCCTATATTTCTGAGATGAAGTATTGTAACTCTTTACCTTGTTCGGAATTGTCCCCATTTTTATTGCCACATTTACGACGTTTCGGCCACTGTACGCCGCGACCTTCTTCAGGTGATGTTTGTTGGAATTTCAAACCAAGCACTTTATTTAGTCCACGGGGGTATATTGTTCTAATTTCACGTGCCATGTCCTTGGATATCTCAGTTTTAGTTAATTCCTATTGATAATTAATCTCTCCAAGTTTTTGTTCTCTCTGCCGAAGCCAAGGATTGAACTCACAACTTGCTTAGGGTGAAATGATTTTAAAAAACGACTTATAGTGTTAATGCTATGTATTGTATTAGAAATACCTTTTGCCGACAAGCGATATTTTTTATGTGTTTTTAGATAACAATAGTCTGATTAAAAAAGCAAGAAAATACACTAGCATGCATTCAGATACAACTGAAAAGGAGAATACATTAATATTTAGCAATTAGGAATCGTTTGTGTTTTTATGTATGTGTGTGTGATAGATGCGTGTGTATGAGATTTCAATCACTCAGGGAAAATCTGTCCCTTTACCTGGGAACAAGTCCGCTTCTGGTGTTGCTTCTACCATATGCTGAAAAGAAAAGAGAAAGAAAGAAAAAAAGGAGTGCTTCATTCTAAATTGAATGTGTATACAAATACATGCTGTATTGAACCCTAGTCTACTATGTCTAGGGTGTCGTCAAAAAGGAGACCAATTAGCTGCCCCACCCACCCTGGTTATGACGATAAACTACATCCGCGTCCTGAGTAAGACGATAAACTACGTTCAACAGCAAGGCCTCTGAGCAGGAGCTTTTGAGGAACGCAGGACCACCTCTTTTGAAAATTGCTGGTGTTCCCAAGTCCACCCTAACCCGTGGCGGTAGCACTGGTTAGGGTCCCAGCTATGGGCAAATAGTTAACCCCCAAACTGGGGTCAAAACACTATGAAGGTGTAAAAATAGGTTTTAATACCAGAAATATTTTGTGAAAAATTATTGTCAGCAATAAATTTTTGAAGAAAAAACTATTACCAGCAATACATTATTACCAGCAATATATCTTCAAAAGAAAAAAGAACTATTACCACCAATACATTTTTGAAAAAAAAAATATTACCAGCAATACATTTTTGAAAAAAAATATTACCAGCAATAAAAATATTGTCGGCATTAAATAACCCATTAAGGTTGATATGCCGTAAAACAAAACAAAACAAACCAAACCAGCTGCCCCACAATACCAAGGATTCAATGAAGGATACTGTAAATGCTATTTTCCTTAAGTGTTGGGGTTACCAATGTAAATGGTGTTTTGTTGAAAAGATTAATGTGGCTGCGTGTTGAAGAGCATTTAACATTTATACATTTTTTAAAATCAAGGAAAAACAATGGAAAACCGATTTGTGTTTCAACGATAAAATATATATTAAAAACAACAAATACAAGGTAATTTTTGTAATGCGTGAATAAGGAGAAAAAAGTATTTTCCCTTTATCTGTTAGTTGAATATGGTGATATTTAAATAAGCAAGTTTTCTGAATATAATGTTCAGAGTTCTGTGTTAAAATAGAATGTGTATTCAGAAGAACGTACAGTAAGTACAGCTGTGTGTTTTGTAACTAACAGAATTGTCGCAACTTGGTTTGTTCACAAAGAACTGGTGGTGAATGATATTCAAGTTCTATGTCTGTGTGTGTGTGTGTGTGTGTGTGTGTGTGTGTGTGTGTGTGTGTGGAGTGAGTAGAATGAATAGTCTGTGTAGACGCGTGTGAGTATTTGGGTTCTACTGTCTTCAACTCTACTGTTTAATTTGGGAATGAATCCGGACTTATATTATTACCGGTAGGCTCCCAGCACGAACGCGGGATAAATTTTGAAAGAACACGAAAAATATCTGATTGGATGAAAAATTAACCAATCGGTGATTTTATAACAAAAGCATGTTTGTGAAATAACGGTAGGAAAAATTCAGTGTGGTGAATGCGATAAGTAAATTGTCCTGTGATATTTAGTATTTATTATTTGACCAATCACAGTTGAGAAAAATGTAGGCGTGGCAAACATAGTAGTAATCACTACAATACCATCATGAATAGGATGGCCAACATGAACGAGAACCACCTGATTCGGGTATATACTTGCTTTCGAGGCTATACTGATGCCGTCATCGAACTTGCGGAGGCTTTTATTTCATTGTTTTTCTAAGTTGAATGTTTGTTGAAATATTTGGTGGAGGAAATATACTCTTTTTTTATTGAATCGAGTTTTGACATATTTAATAAATCCAGGGCAAAAATAAAAGTTTTGATGCATTTTAAAATAAATACGGGACATGAAATCAATAACTGATAGTTGTTTAATATCACCCATAAGCCAAAATATAGTCAAATCAAAGCAACAATGAAATAAAATCGCGCTAGACTCGACAATTTTCATTCAGAAAGACAAAAAAGTATCAAGGGGAAATAATTTTAAGAGTTGCTTCCCTTGGTATACTAATATATAGTACAATGTAAATTATATTAAATATTTTAGCAAATTCTTTTTAAAAATATGTTTGGATATAAACTTGTTCTATAATAATCTGATCCCGTTGCTATGATAGGTGAAATCGATGAAGTTCTCAGGTACACTTATTCTCCACCCCTAACACCATAAGCCTGCAGTCTAAATTCCCATATTTTTTGTATATAAAATTTATAAAATAAGAAAATGTAAAATTAAATAAAAAATTAATTAAAAGGTAAATATATATATATAAATAATAATAATACAATAAACTACATTTGTTAATTGTTAAAAAATAATTATAATTTTTGCCTTTTAAAGAAGACTAAAAAATGAAGCCAGACGGTTTGTAAAATTTTCTTGAATAAAATTTGCTGTGTAAAAAACTTATATGTGAGGTTCAAGTCTGATGCAAAAAAAATCGCTAAAATGAAGCATGGCGGTTTATTAAAAAAATATAAACAGGAATAAAATTTGCTTTTCAAAAAAATCATAAAATATGAGGGCCAAGTCTCAACCCACCAAAATAAAATTTGCAAACAGACCTGGTTTAAAGAGATACTTTATGTGGTTTTTAACCAATAGAGATAGAAACAACAGGATCGTTTTTTTTTATTCGATTTGGAGCCAATTTTAGTGCTATAAAAGAAAAAAAAATAATTATTATTATTATTATTATATTATTATTGTTGTTGCTGTTGTTATTGTTATTGTTGTTGCTATTATTATTATTATTATTATTATTATTATTAAGAAGAAGAAGAAGAAGAAGAAGAAGAAGAAGAAGAAGAAGAAGAAGAAGAAGAAGTTGTTTTCTTTCTCAAATTTTTTCAACATTCAAATGAATTGGAGTAAAAGAATATTTTGTTGATAATAATAATAGTTTTTATGATCCCAACAATTTTATTTGGAATTATTCTATTGCGTAAGTGTTTGGTGCAGCTGTGTAATAAGTGTTTCGCGAGATATCACTAGTTACAGAAAAACCAATTCTGAGGGGATGCTGAAAACTTCTCCGTCTTACCAAGAAGCTCAATTTTGGTCATTTCGTCTGATTGTGTAAAGAAATTGGGTCGGCCCGAGAAATTTTCTTTAACCTTCGCATATTCTGTTTATTTACGGATCGTAAAATGTATCAGAGAAATAAAATTAAAAAAAAATTATTATTGCATTATTCCAAAATTTTAACACATCATAGTCATTAATGTCAACAACTGAGCACAAATTAAATAAAATCGCCACGTATTCCAAGGGAAGTAACTCAAGATTAATTTTTTTACATGTTTGTCTCCCTTAAATCGTATGACTATTACCATAACAGATCGCGACATCTGTCAGAGATGAAATTTAAATATTTATTATCGCATTATTCCAAAATTTTAACACACCAGCAGATAGCTATTAATGTCAACAACTGAGCACAAATAGTTATTAATTAAAAAAATTAATAATTAATATATAATATTATCCATAACTACATGTACAAAAATGTCGTTTTTGATAAAATTTTAAAAATTACCATAAATACGTAAAAAATGCGTATATTGTGGAAAATTCCTTTTTTCCACAATACAGCTATTTGTGCTATATTATAATGCTTATTACCTAAACAATAATAATACTGAATACATTTCTTTTAAACATTAAAGTATATTTAATCGCATCTACCTAATAGCTATCGCGATATGTTAAAACAAATGCTATTTTAAATTTAAAAAAAAACACTTTGAAAATTTTAAAATGACGTGTTATCCGTTATAACACGAACACTAAACGTTCTAAAGTTTTATTTTTATTTTTTGTTTTCAGTAGAATATATATATATATATATATAATATTAACTGATTTAAAATATGGTTTCTTCGCTACACAGGAATTACCATATTTCAAAAACCGAAGCTAAAAACTTCAAATTTAATTATATAATTAAATTAAAAGCATTAGTTCTGTTTCATCGTCAAGCGAATTTTGGAATAACTTATTTTTAAATTTACTGAGTTTTAAAAACACATATAATTCATAATTTCTTGTTTCCAAGTATACAGAGAAATTCAATCGTTTAGACAGGCGCAGTAGCGTGTTCATTTTTATTAACTATTGTTGTATCAATTATGAGTTACGTCCGAAAAAGAGGTTAAGTTTAGGGAGGGTAGGAGTGAATTTTTCAAGGAAATTTGATATCCGTTCAACGCATGTGTGTTTTTTTATTAACAACAAAAAGGTTTTCGGCATTTTTTCCGTTAAATTCGTACTTGTATACTTAAAGATTCGTTCTAAAAGGGTTGTTTGGATGAGAATACGTTATATTGAACTACAATTATTTTTACTCTTAATTACTAATGGACTATATTTGCTTTTAGATCAAGTAAATGTAATAGAATTACTTAAATTATTTAAAAATTATTATTACATATCAAATATAAGTATTACCAGCTCTCATTTTCTTTATTTTTTTATTTTTATTTTATTTTTAAATATTATTTAAGGAAAATTTTTGACAATGTCGGCAAAGAATAGCTATTTCATTTCTTTGATTCAGTAAATTTTTATTTTTTATAAACTAAGTAATATATAGTTTCTTGTATATATATATATATATATATATATATATATATATATATATATATATATATATATATGGAATTCTTAATACAAAGTTGCATGCAGTTAAAAAAAAATTATTTATTGTATTTCTAAATGATATTCAAATTGTACACAAACATTGATTTCATTAGTTAAAATAATAATTTCCTTTATTTTTTTATCATATGGTATTGCAATGATCATCATCACACACATACATACATACTTACACAAGTTCAAATCATACGACAAGCATTCAGTCGACTGGCTGATCGGTTGAACTCTATGCCTTCGGGCGGGAAGAAACCCGAAAGAGGCTACGCCGAAGGGCGGATTCTCTTTCGGGGAGGTAAATCGACCCTGAACCCGATTATAAGGGTTCAATGGGCATATTTTTGGCCGAGCCCACGGGCTCGGAGATCCCACGTTAAACCGGCCTTGTGCCACATGATGCCCTCGTCGGGGGTGGGGGGGTTGACTAAATATCATTGGATAATAAATCAACACTACTTTGTAATAGACAATTTACAAATCGCAGCTATTCGACAATTTTGCAATCGCTCTATTTTCATGTAGTTAATTTTGTGCACCTTTGGTTAATTTTGTGCACCTTTGCGCGTGACCAAGTCAAGTTTCCCGCCAAGTTCTTTTGATCCCGTCATGTGATTACATTATCTATAAATAACACGAGTTTGCCTCTTTCTCTTTTTTCTCTCTTCTTCCTGCAAAATGTAGTCCCAGAGAATTATCGTCTCGACCATGCGGTCAGACGTTAAATAATATTTCACGCATTCACGTACGTACGAACTGTTACGAACTTTTACAACCTACATTACAAACATTTAGAACATTTCCAAACATGCCACAAGAACTTTATTCTTCTAAAATTACAGTTTAATAATTAATTCAACTTCGTGAGCTCCGATAAAAATATTGCCTGTCTAAGAGACATAACTCCATCAGATCTTTAACTTCTACGCATGTACATCAACACACAAATAAATACAATGTTATGTTTTTAAAAGCATTTTGTTCCTTCTTGTATTTCATATTTTGTGGTATTTTACGTTTAATATAAATTGTGTGGTCATGTTATTCACGCAGCTGTAAACAAACATCCACAATGGTCATTCCTCTTAACATGCCTCTACAGTATTATTTGTTTAGTATATTATTACAGTATATTAAATAAAGATAGTATATTTTAATGTAGATAATTTTCTCGACTCTTGGACCACATACGTTGTTCTGGTAGATCAGACTCAGAAGGTAGATCACATACTTCGGTAGCACCTTTATTTTATATTAAAAAAAACGTATATTTTTAACAAAAAATTAAACAAATTTCTGCTCATTTACACATATAAATTCATTACATTGTTTAATTACATTTTTAAACAGTTCTAAATAATTAAAAGAATACACAGGTAATCATTTGATTTAATAAAGGGCTTATTTTTTTTTTTAAATTACAGACATTTTCCGCGAAAGACACAGGGTCTCTTTCCTTACAAGAACAAGATCCATTACAATAATATTAAACGTAAAAAAAAACTTTTAAAAAGTTTTTAAATGTTCTATTTTAAAAATATAAATCACTTAGAGTACCGAAATAAATGATCAAAACTTTCCTTAGAACATTATATATATATATATATATATATAGTGATACCTCGGCTTAAGTTGTTTCGAGTTAAGTCAATTTCGAAGATACGTTGGTTTTTCTTAAATATTATATGGAAAAATAAAACTCGCCTTAGATCGTTTTACTCGAGTTTATGTCGGCCATTAAAAATATTAGAAACATCAAAATACTAAAATAAAAATAAACATATATAAAATCATATTTAAATAGATTTAAAAATAATATTATGTATACTATATATTTATAAAAATCATCAAAAGCAAAAAAATTAGCTTTAATGAAGCATGTTCAGCAGATGTTGTTATTTCAAATTCCTGTCGACAGGCGGCACTCGTGAGTTGTTTACCGCTCCAACATTTTTGAATTCACACTGATTTACATTTGTGCTCTGCCGTTGACGTTCTTTCGATTACATTTCAGTTTTGATTTGGAATACATTTTTTTGCTGTGGCTCCGAAGCAGAGTTCAAGTGCAAGTGCTAATGCTAAGCGTAAAGTTATATCGCTGGAAGATAAGGTGGAAATTAATTATTTTATTCAGAATATTGTACGTACATATCATAAATACTGCAATAGGCAATGGGAACTAATTATTTGCGGTTTATAGTGTGGTTATTTCGACTTAACTCGTTTTTCGACCTAAGTCGTGACTTCTGGAACCAATTAACGGGTAGACTGAGGTATACCTGTATGGTTTTAATGGGATTTAATATTGTAATTTAAGCCGGATACACATACACGATGTTAACGATTTTTTCTTTACTTTATATATTTATTTAAATAGTAACAAAAAATAAATTAAACTATGTTTGGTTTAAATAACCGCCGGCTACTACTTGTTTCCGAGAACACCCGTTTTCTATGGCGGCAAGTCAAATTTTATGACAGACGCGCCTGTTCTGTTGCTTATATTGCAACAAATGCTGACCAAACCTTAGTTATAGTTTCTGAAAGAAACTATATCGTCTGATGTGATCAATATTTTTGAACTTTCGGTTACGATGTCTTCTGAATAGTTCCGCCTAGTCACTCACTTTGGGCAACCCGTGACATGGTTTAAGGATCGCCTCCACACAGACCAATAAAACCAGAAGTTTACCAGTTGACCATGGTGAACTTCGAACCAGGGTCTACGTGGTCAGAAAACAAACGTACTAACCACTCGGCCACAATTTAAAATTAAATGTTATTATTATTAATAATGTTGCCCACCATGAATTTGTATATTATTGGTGTTATTTTGATATAAGATACAGGTAACTCTGGATATCCTTGCTAGTAATTTGATAGATCAACAAAATATTTTGGGATATTTTTATTAGCTAATCAATTCTATAATTTTGTAAAAATTACATTTTTCTTCAGTGCCAGGATATGCAATTAAAGATTGATAATCCGAAAGATATGTGTTCACTAGCGAGAAAATAAACCTGCACTTTCTCTTCAGATGTATCTATGTATGTGTGTGTGTGTGTGGCAACTGAAAAAATGCTGTAAAGTGTAAAGAAATTATGGTATCCAATGTCTGACCGATCTAAGGGAAGTAACACATCAATTTTTTTTAGTTATTCAAGGGAGATAAATATGGATAGTTGAAATATTTTGCATTCGATATGATATTGTAAATGTCTGTCTTCGTAGACGACAATTAAAATCAAATAATCCACCAAGAGACACCACTGCGATTAAAACCGACAATTAAATATGACTTACCCAGTAAGATTCTTGAATATTACAATCCTTCGCGCGCTTATTTTAATTCTCTACCTCTGCTGCCAAGGTAGAGTTTGAATCCAACAATTGGACAAAAAAATGTGTCTGCCTGTTTGGGACTAGAAACACCAAACTAAAACATATCTAAATAAAAATATGAAAGTTCTTGATTTAATAAGGAAATTTTAAAAATGTGTGAATTTTGTTCCATTACGTTTATTCCAGTATAATTGTTCTATTTTTTTATTAGTTATTGTTGTTAATTTCTTATTAGACTATATGAGGGTGAGCTAAAAAGTTCATAGGTTGACTATGAAGAAGTGATGCTAGTGCTATGAAATCTTACATGCATTAATTTCAATTCTTATTATTATTAATTGCATTTTTTTCTGGTAAACTGACATCTGACTGTTCAAAGAAAACTGTTCATCCTGTTGATCAAAAAGTCATCAACAGCAGATATGGCATCATCTTCACTGTGATCCTGGTTCCCAGCCAAATGTTTTTTCATGTTGGGGAACAGATGATAGTCAAATCAAAATAGAGTGTGATCAATGAGTTCAAAGCCAAAGTCACATACAGCAGCAATTGAAACCAAGGATGTGTACTAAAGCATCATCCTAACAAGACCCGCTTTCATCAGTTTTCCTGGGAATTCAGTCGTGATAGCCTTTTGTAACTACTTCAGCAAGTTGGCATAGTATTCTTCATTGATAATGTGGCCCTTTTGCTAGTCAATAAACACAAAACCTTTTGCATCACAAAAAACTAAGGACATCACCTTCCCTGCAGATGAAACAACCATAGCCTACTTTGAAGCAGATGAGGAGGAGTGAATCTACTTCATGGGTTGTCTCTTTGTTTCTGGCTCAAAGTGATGGACCCAACACTCATCCTGGGTTAAGAAACATTCAAGGAAACTAACTGGATATGCCTCAAACAATGTCAAATTTTCTCATGACATGATCAGTCAGGTGTGATTTTGATCAGGTGTCAGAAAACATGGCACACACTAGGCAGAAACCATTATCATGCCAATTTTATTGTTCAGAATAATCTCAACACTTTCATTTGATATGCTAATAGCATTGGTTATTTGATTTATAGTCAAACATCCGTCATCCCTCATCATGTGTGAACAAGGTCAAAATTTTCCTCAGTGTTGGTAGCTGCAGGATGTCCAAACCTTGTGTGGTAACTACCACCACCATTACATACACACAGTACATAGAAATCATGCGACAAGCATTCATTGGTTGATCTCCTCAAAACTAGCTTGCTGATTGGTCAATTCCGACCAATCAGATATCCTGCATGTGAGGAATGAAATTTCCCACTAAGGTTGAGCCGATCACGTGATACCCAGCCTTATATAAAAAAAAACATGTGTAAACTCTCTATTCGTTTTCTCATTCATCTTTCTCCTTGCTGCCAAGATGTAATCTTCAAGAGCTCCCATCTTGACCATGCAGTCAGACATTAAAGAACATTACCAATTCACGCAAGTATGAACTCTTAACTCTTCAGTCTCTCTTGCATCTCAATCCTTGCTGCCAAAATGTAACCTTCAAAAATGTAACCATGCAGTCAGACATTAAAGAACATTACCAATTCACGCAAATACAACTCTTAACTCTTCTGAACTCTTACCAACTTTATCCAATACATAATTCCTTACATGCTAAAGGAACTTCATTCTTCTAAACTACAGTTCAATAATTACTTCATCTTTATGAGCTCCAGTACAAATATTTTCAAATCTAAGAGACATAACTCATTCAAACCTTCAGCTTATATGCATGTACACCAAAACACTAATAAAGTCAATTGTTATGTTTTGAACCATTACATTCTGTCTTGTATTTTATACTATGTGTTATTTTACATCAAATATAAATTGCATTGTGCACACCACATTGGATAGTAACCTCCAGTGTCTTTGCTTTCCTTAATCACGCCTTTCCTCGTCAAAAGATAAATATATGTAGCACCACACCCTACATTTGGATCACATTTAAGATTCTCCCTTCCCCTCTTAAATTGAGCTTTTGCACTGTTGATAAAGCCAGAGCATCATTCCCTAATGTGACAATCATGCCAGTATGATTGCCCTTGGGTGCCAAACCATTTTTCTGGACATATTTGATAGTACCATGATGCTAAATTTTGTCCATTTCCAAGAGAAGCCACTACTCTTTACTTTTGAAGTTTTCTTGAACAGTCAGATGCCAGTTTACCTGGAAGGAAACAATGCAGTAATTAATAAGAAGAGTTGAAAGTAATGCATGCAAGATTTCACAGCTCTAGCTTCACTCCTTTATAGTCAGCCTATCAACTTTTCAGCCTACAACTTGTACCTGGAAAGAAACAATGCAGTTATTAACAAGAAGAATTGAAATTAATACATGCAAGATTTCACAGCTCTAGCATCACTCCTTCATAGTTAGTCTATGAACTTTTAAGCCCACCCTGTACACTATACATACATATATCATAGTCTAATTGATAAATTAAACAACAAAAAAATAAGCAGACACAGGATTCAATATTATCTGCAATGTGAAGCATTTGTTTGGGTCTTATAAAACGCATTACTTATGGATAAGGATTAACTACCATACTTGTTTTTCTGTTTTTAAATTTAAATTTTATAGGCTAATTTTAGACAACTTCAAGAGCACCAATGTAATCAAAGCTTAAAAACATAATCCTACTTTGGTAGGAATACAACTTTTTAAGTGTCCCACAAATATCCTGGGTCAAAATCCCAATCTTTCGTGGGCATCTCCCACTGTTATCACTTTCTGTTAATCCAAGCTAAGTTTAATAATCATCCAAGGAATGCTTACAATAGACTAATGGTTAACACACTAATAATCCATTTAGTAATTTATTAATATTAATATTTTTTTCATCAGCAATACATTTCAAGGAAAAGCAGATATTATTTTCATAAATACACAACATTAAGAAAATACAACTTTTGCTTATTTCTGCAATAGACTAAATAAAATATTATGAATAACTGATGAACTTGTGTGTGTGTTGGACTATTTATCTCATTCTGAGATATTATACATATGAAGCAGGCTGAAGAAGAGATTGGCTGATATATAGTAACAGGAGAAAGAATGCATATTGACGCATAGCTACAAGAACAGTTCCAGCAACTTTTACAATATTAATGACTCATCTGAAAATTCAAGATAATACGTTTTAGGATTCTAGTTGAGAAAGATCATTTATACTTGATGTATTCAAAAGTTTTTCAACTTATGAGAAATTTTTTAGTAACTCACACTACAAGCCATTCGTAGTTTCATAAATTCAGTCCTCACTAGGTACCCTGTTATTGTGAGACTATCCCAGACTAAGTACTTACTATAGAGGGATAGCTGGTAAGCTAATCTTACAGACCAACTACAGTAAATACAAACCTGATTGGATGCCCCAGTATTTTGACCTTATGCCAGACTGAATAAATATCTCATGATTGATACACTGATATAGAAATTGGATTATAGCAGTCACCTACATAGATTAAATTAATTGTACAAGTTAATTATTTCCATAAAAGCTGCTTGTTTACCTGGATGCATTTTATGGCCAGCCAAACAGTGGACCTTGAAGGTTGGAAATTAATATACAGGGTGACACAAGGACAAATATGGGATAAACAGT
This sequence comes from Acanthosepion pharaonis, assembly GCA_903632075.3. Lineage (NCBI taxonomy): Eukaryota > Metazoa > Mollusca > Cephalopoda > Sepiida > Sepiidae > Acanthosepion > Acanthosepion pharaonis. Next base: position 777,117 of record CAHIKZ030005585.1, read on the forward strand.
GTTAACCTTCAAGGTCTCTCAAAATTGGAACAATTCAAAATTTCTATGAGATACTGCATAAACTGTAAGTGTTTTAATTGTAGGCATTTATGTAAACATTTACGAAGGGTGCTGAAAAGTTCTCAACCAGATTCACTTTTCATAATCTGACTAAATAGCAGAATTTTTTTTTAAATCTCATGGTGTTCAAGCAGATAAATTTTCAACAACTTCTGGCATTTCTAAAAACTATTAGGGGAGATACCAGTGGCCAATCCGGTAGCACCATGGAAAATAGAATCAAGAAACTAAGATAATTCTCATTCAATTTGTCCTGTTAGCCTTGAAAAAGGCATGAATAGAAATAGTCAATGAGAAAAATTTCTTCACTAAAAACAATAATTGGTATTTATGCTGGATAGTCTGTGCAGTGTCCTTTCAGGGCGTGAGCAATCATGGCTCTCTACAACTTCCCATCTCTTTTAGGTTTTAGTAATGTTTGTCTTTTTACCATCTTTCTCACTCACCTGCTCAGCTATGCAGGTTAGATAGGTATCCAACTACCTCCTGCTGCTCATTTTGCTTTTAATGTCCTCATAATGTTGCCAAGAAATTTCAGTTTTCTCTTTCTGATTCTAAGTAGGTCTTTTTTGTTTCCATTTTCCTTAAGACCTGTTAGTTGCTTACATATTCCATTGATAGTATTCTCAGCATCCTTCTGTAGAACTACATTTCTGTTGCTTCCAGTCTTTTCTGCATCTTTGAGGAAATTGTCCAGTCTTTCCTGCCAATGTTAGAAGGTTACCAGCTATCCCTCTATAGTAAGTACCCAGCAGTTCAACAGTCTGTTCTTTGTTTCTCACAAAATTTTCCTATTTCTTAGTACTTTGCTTAGCTTTTGGAAGGCATCTTTTCACTCCAATGTACCTTTGGGTTTCACTGTCGTATTTTCCATCATATCTTCTCATATATTTAAACTGCTGTACTTGTATGATTTTGATATCTTTGATTTGTAGTCTGCATTTTATTTTGTTTTTTTCTGCTGTTATAGTCAGGTATTGAACTCATAACTCTTTGGGTAAAGTCTTCTGGATTCAACCAACGCTTTTATCCACTGGGCCATGTGTCCTTGAGGACATCAGTGTATTTTTTTTGTTCACCTCAGCTGTAATCAGGTATTGAACTCACAATACTTCATTATCTGGCTACAGCTGAAGTAAGCAAAAAACTTGGAGAGTTGAGTTAAAAGGAAGTAACTGATACTGAAATATTTGGAAGAGGCAAGGCATGTGGAACTAGAACAATCTACAATAAAGGCTTCAGTTCGAAATTTATCACCAGAAGAAGGCCAGAGTGTACAAAGGTTGAAATGTCACAAATATGGCAACAAAGATGAGGACAATGTAAATAGTGTAAATAATTGCTTAGAGAAACAAAAGTCAAAATTGTAGAGTCATGAAGAGTCATGGCACAAAAATAGAATACAAAGTACAGTGAATTCCTTCGAGATATTTAAAAACCAGGAATTTTTGAGAATATTTGAGTTCAATCTGTGTTCTACTTTGTGGCACAAGAAAACATATAAAGGTTTTCAAATTTTTGAGGTAAAAGAGATTAAAAAAATTTTGTCATATTCATCTAAGCTTTAGGAAATTAACACCTTTGGTATCAACATTTTTTTCTGTACAATACATTCAACAGGTAAACTAACAAACAAAAATAAATAAAATAATAATCTATATAATAAATGCGAATGTCAGTGTGTCACTGTGTCACACTTTTTCAACTTTAATCCCAACCTATCATACTATTTTGGAATCAGGCCGACCTTGTGAGCAAATTAAAAACATTCCAGGCTGAATCCAGACCGCCAATCCTGAAATTATGGATTCCCAAGTTTTCATTACTGCAATTTATTTTGGCGATTTTTTTTTACATAATTTTTTTGCACAATAACAACTTTTATAACTTGGAAATTAATTTGGAAATAAATGAAATTAATTGTGAAATCCAGTGAAAGTCACCCATGAAATAAAAATAATCATTTGTATGGAAAGAACCTACATACATCAAATTGTCTTCAAATTAAGTGGCGGCGGCAGAATTATCATTGAACTTTTAAAAGATAATCTTAAATATTAATATAGCACTTAAATGCAGTGATCAATTTTGAGTTCTTCTGTAGTTTATTGTTGCATATCACATCTACTCCTATCTATCTATTGTGATGAAGGTCCAATCAAGACATCTCCACAGGAGCTAGCTTAAATGCTGCCTGTTACTAAACATATTAAGTACTTTTTATCTGGTTTGATATTTTCATATCAAAATCTGATTAAAACATCCTTTGATGTTGACAGACATATATAGAGATGTTGAAAAACAATTCTTGTAGCAAATGACCAAACATTAGATATTTTTTTCCTTTGAAGAGTTTTTTGGCCAGGCTCAGAAATTTTCTTGCTTGTACATACATGAAAATTATAGGCTTAAAATGTAATATCAATTGTCATCACCTGTCTCCTTGAATTCTGTTATTATTGTCCTTTCTCCTCCTCGGTAATGTTTTTTTTCAGCTTCATTCATCTTCAGTAACTCCTTGCGTCTTAGTGGCTTTATTGCCTTGGGGTGAAATGATTAAAGAAAAAAAGACAAAGTTGATAAGATCTACTGTAAGAATGAATCTTGTCACATAACTTATTACATTATATCATAAATGTTCTACAGGGTTTGGCATAATAGTAAGACATTAGCTAAATGAAGACATCATTGCCACTAATATCATACTATTATGTGAGATGTTGGATGCACAGTGAGTAATAGATAGTGGCTCGGATTGAAGAATCGGAGAGCCAAGTTCAAATTCCAGTTGAATCCATTACATTCACTTACATGCTAATACCCTTGGGAAAGGTATGAATCTTCTTCTCCTCCCAGCTATGGGTAAATAGCAGGACAGATCAGGTTCTATAGCCTTGGATGGCAACTGGTCTACTGCAGAAAGAAATGGCCACCTACTGCAGGAAAAAAAAATCTGCCTCGTCAGTCATGTATCAAAAGATACATGATCGCCTAAGTGTGTACCATGCATGGTACATGACTGATGTGGGAGGTATTTCTGCCACACCCAATATTTTAGGTCATTGTTAATTTCTTATTGTGCCTAGTTATATATTAAATTTTATTATAGGTTAAAAAATGCACACACAGAGTTCAACATATCACCAGATATAGCAAAAAAAAAATCCAAGTTTATTCTAAACAAAAATTCATTAATATGGATCTGACAGGGAAAAGCTTTTTAAAATTAGCCCATAAATAATCACAATTTCATAAAATAAAATTTTATCAGTGAGCATGAATTATTGTAAATTAATCTAAAAATGAGATTTTTCTAATGCCAATGCAACTTACACATCTCAGCATCACATTTGACATCCTCTTTGATGATAAAAAAAAAACATTATAACCTTATACTGGCAATAATACTTACTTCAAGTCCTGACCACTGACAATCCCTTTTCCCTCCCTGATTTTCAATGTGCAATATAGATTGAGTGTTGGAATTTGAGAAGTGAAAAAATTGATTAAACAGAAAGGTTTTCAGCTTGATTTTTTGTGGAAAAGAACTGACAGTAAAGTTTGTAGGTAGCAGCTGTATTAGGAGGAAAATACACACAACACCTTGCCTAGAGACACCAGATTCATAGTTAAAGGTAATTGATTTCATTTTTCACCATACAGAATTTGCTCTCACTGTACATGGAAAATATTAATATTTAATACATCCTGTCCATGATAGCATAGGTCAACATGTTTATTTTTTATTAAAAATGTTTGGTTTAACAATCTGGTCAGATTTTTTTTAAATTTGGTTTATTACAAAATTATCTGTTTGTTGTTTCAGATTTCATGAATTTTTTTTTTCATAGGAAAATTTTTCAGTGTCAGAAATTCTATCATCTGCAGCTTAATGATGAAAAAAGAAAATCACATTTACACATGTATTTTTCAAGATATTCTCCTTAATCACAAGCACAGAACATTATACAGTGAAAATTTCAGATTAAAATGCAGCTAATAACTCTACTAGACAATAGACAGTAAGACTTTTTTGTTGTTGCTATGACCTGTTGGGAAGAGCCATGGGTTTGCCAGTGTTCAGTTTCTTAGCATTGTGGCATGACCGTGACAAGATATATGACTGGAAAGATTACAGGGAGAATTGGGCTCATGTCTTTCACAAGTTCATTAGTACAAAGTCAATTTTAGATTTGTCTATTCAATTTTTGTAGACTATTTCCAGAAAACTAATTCAGTTATCAAGATTTTACCTATCTCAATATATACCAGGTGTAACAGCAAAATTGTCCAATTGTTAGATTAAGCATTGAACCATTGAATCTTAGAAATGATTAAAGATGTGTTACTGGAATTCTCCAAGGTTTTTATAACACTAATGGGCACTACTTAGAGCTAAATACATTCTTATTGTTCAAAGTTGAAATGAAGATCCCTCTTCCCGTTGTGACTTCCTGAATCAGTTTTCCTCTCTACTGTTCCCCTCTTTTTTAAACTTATTCACCGTTCTCTTGATGGTTCTTGAATGGACTTCAAAGGTGAAAGCCAGAGTATGAATGTTGGTACCATTACTGAAAACATAAGTGATCTTTTTACTCTCACCATTGCTCACTTGGGTAGACATAGTGGGACTGACACACAACGATTTTAACCTGATTCTTATGACAGATGGTGTCACGATGGCTACACGCCTTGTCTAAAAAGCTGGAAAAAAGAAACTCAATTAGTTTTTTTTAGATATTAAACATTTTATGGGATGAACAATTATCCCATGCTGTTACATGATTTGGACAATTTTGCTGTTACCCCTGGTATATAGGAGGGAGAGTCAGAAAGTAATGCAAATTGTTTTATTATATAAGAAATAAGGAATACAATCAAACATTAAGACATAGCTAAACATCATAGGTTCATCTTACTACTTCTAGTTTGCACTTCTTCTTCTGCCATCTGACTTAGTACTTTCAGACATCCATCTCATTGGTGCAATGAAATTAAAACTGTAAGGAATAAATCAACAACCTGCTGAGTTTTACAAAGCTGGGATACATGGCCTCATTTGTAATTAAGACACTGAAATTGAAAAAGATGGTGACTATGAGACAGGATGTGACACAAGGTCAGGTTTATTGTGGAGAACCTGTATACTTGGACCAAGGACAAAACATTGTGCAATGACTGTTGGGTTCAGGCATAATCGCAGTATTTATTTTCCTCAGCTGCGAGAGATGTTATAAGTATATATTGATATATGATGTTTGTGTTGCTAATATAAAACAAATTGTATTACTTTTTGACTAATTCTCCTATATATAAATAAAATATATATGTGAAAACATTTCTTTACCATGTTTATCAAGGAAATTATAAGGATTTTATTTTTCAAAATGTATTTATAAACAGAAGTTAATGAAAATATTAAGATTTCAAAATGTTAAATTTATGAACATTAAAATATTCTTAAAGCTGAAAATGAGTAAATGTTACCATATTTATTTTGTATTCATTTTTTTTTTACTTATTTTGTTTATTAGGCATTAAATTGCATCACTCAGCATCCTCCATAGTTTACCTTTACTTACACAGCATAAAGAATATTTTAGTGTGTTCTTAAATTTAAAATTTTGTAAACTTAATATTTTTTCTCTACCTCACATTTACCTTGATAAAACTCCTCAGAGAACAAAACATGTTGGTAAAGAAAATTTTTCCTTTTTTTTTCCATTCATATTCATTACTAGCAGCATGGCCCAGCGTTGCCCGTGCTTGATTCAAAAATCGTACGACTCATACAGTAATCGCTATCACTTGACTTAAAATATTTTTGCCCTTCCTTGACTTTAAAGGAGTGCCCTTTTCCGTGCTGATGTTGCTACATGCCTTACTTCTTGCCTATCTCACACTGCGAATTTTTTCTAAGCTCTATACTAAACATTAAATCTGTTATGAAAAAAGAACTAAACAAAATGAACACAAAACGATCAGCTTTAAAAAAGGACTCGTTCTGCAGAAATCATGTTGAGTTTAAGCAAGCAAATGAGTAAAATTGGAGTAAAGTGCCATGCAGATTTAAATTTTTCCCACTTGTGATGAATGCAGCTATCGATTTTTTTCGCATGCTAGTTAACAGTCATGTCAGTCAGCTGTTGGCTCTCATGCTGGCCAATAGAATCTTCCTGCCTATTCGTGACATGCAGTTATAGGCTCTCACTCTGGCCAGTAGAAAATGGCTGCAAACTACATGAAAACTGCTATAGAAGCATGAAAAAAATCGATTATTTCCACTATCGATGGGAGTTGGGAAATGCAAAGTCAGTCTTGGCCTTCCCAATAACTTGGAGCATGTGCATGTAAATTTTGGTGTAAATCTGTCGAAAATTGCGGCCGTGCATTCGTTACACACACACACACACATCCTGCCTTTTATTTATTTATATATATATATATATATATTGTATTGAGCACTTTTTTTATTATTTTAGCTGTTGGTAGGGAGAGCTTTACCTTTGACTGTGGTAGATGCCATTTTCAGTATCCTAATTATTTTATTAGATGCTTTTGTCAGTACCCTATTTATTTTATATTCAATGTTTTTTTGGGGGGAGGGGGTTAAGCATTTCACCCCAAGCAAGTCAGAAGTGCCATTATCACACAGGGGGTTATGGAGTGTGAAAATGAGAGAAAAGAGTGGGTGTAGGGGGGATTGAAGAAAGGAAAAAAAAACAGGTATCAACGCAACAAAACATGGTGACTGAGGTTGCATTTAGGTTTTTGATGATTGTAGTTATCAGGGAAGCAAGTGAGAGGAATGGAGTTCCAATATGGAGAAGTGCGAGGAAAGAAACTGTTAGAAGGGCGGTTACATTTAACTATTTCAACAGTAAAAAGTTGGGACCTAGATGCCAATCTAGTAGTACACTTAAATTCATGTAGTCAAGGCACCAGGGAAAAAATGCTCATCAGTGCAGTAGCCATGAAAATATTTGTAGAAAAGACAGAGGGAAGCCACATCAGGTCTGTGAGAAAGCGGCTGAAGTCAAGAAGTTAATTCAGTACCAATTACATTATAGATCCTACTTTAGATTTTTTTGAGAATATTGCAGTAAGGGAAGGTAGGGGAAAATTTTATGGATAAAACTTTAACTGCACAACCAGTAATAAAAATCACAGAAATGCAATCTATGTTGTTATTCATTTAAACATCATCATCATTTAATAGTAATAAAAATATATATATATATATATATATATACACACACACATATATATATATATAGATAGATAGATAGATAGATAGATAGATAGATATATACATACATATAAACTTGCATAGTTACAAACCTAATATATATTTTTCAGTGTTTGATGCAGAATAAATGTCTATTTTTAAGACTATATAAACTTATTTTTATGATGACATTTCATTTCTCTGGTTCAATAGCTGGCTTGTATTTTTGTACTTAATTATTTTAATTTTTTGCTTCCAAGCATAGTTTGCATTGACTGCATTTATGTCAGCTCCAGTTAGCATCGTAGTCAGTTGGCGATATCTTTTGGTTGATGACTAAAAATTAACTTCTGCATTTTGACTGTGCACATGGGTTTTTATTTGGACACCATGTGTATTTAAAGTAGTTTCCAGTTATTATTTTTAGTTAGGACTTGTGTATGTTTAGGTTTCATTTGTTTACTTTTTGTTTATAGTTCTGAAAAAAAAAAAAAAAAAAAACGCTGAGTCACCGGAAGTTAATGGCATTCATTCTGTTTTCCGCAGTGACGCTTTCAGACATTTGAGTAACCGGCAGTCATTTCCGTCCGGGTGCGATACACTTACCTGTGCTTTCAAATTGATTTTGTGCAAAAACAATTGTGTTTTTACAATTTTTGGCGCTGTCAGAACCACCGCCGGGTAATTGTACATAGTTCTGTGAAGTTTTGTTGAAATCAGTCGAAAAAATGTAGGAAATACGATTCCATATATAAACGAACAGACACACACAATCTTTCGATGTAAAATGTAATATCTAATATAAACTATTTATCAAACTTGTGTTTAAACTGTTGTCATACTACCTTTAGTTTTTAATAATTTTCACTTTAGGACAGGGATCACCAAACTATGGCCTGCAATGTCAGTTCATCTGGTCCACTCCCACAAATGAGCCAAAATATAATTATTTACATGGAATTACGAATAGATTGTAGTTAAACTATGTAGCAAAAATTTAAATAAATGTAAGTAAAAATGCCAGAATTTGGCCAATCTGATGTTTGCATCTGGGAGTAATATAAGTTTTAAGAAAATCAGTGAAATAAAAAATTTGGCAACTTTGATATCTCAGTGCTTTTTGTGTAAGTACTTGCAATGAAGTTTCTAAGAAAAGCAATTACAAGCCTGCTGCAATGATGTCAACTTGCATGGTCATGTTTTAACCAGTTTGAAGAATGCTCTATATAAAAAGGACTGAATTCAGCAAATTATGTCAATTTGCCTGAACTCATTAAAAAATCTAAATAGATAAATCAAACAAGGTTGACTGAACATTTGAAAGCAATTCTCTTGGTTCGATGCAGTAATTCAAAAGCAAATATTGATTATATCTTAAAAGGTAAATGCCAGTTTCACAAATCTCATTAACCTTTTTTGCTGCTTACTTTGTGAGATTTTGATATGTGCACACTAGAAGGGATATAACTATTTTATTGCTCATGTCACCTTTGATAACTTTTTGGCTGTCTTTATTTCTTGTGTATTCAGTGTATTGTATTGAACAAAATGGTTATCCAGCCCACACTCGTCATTCTGTTATCTGGCCCTCTGTGAAAAAAGTTTGGTAACCCCTGCTTTAGGGTATTGGTTAAAGTTTTGGTACACAATGTAGCTAAAAATTGTTCATTTATCATACATACATTTACAAAAAAAAAATGTATTTACAAGTCATGCTAAATGATGCAAGAGGACAAGGAGTCATTGCAATTATTCCCACAGATTCATTTAATTGCTTAACAAGAATTAAGCTTACACAAGTAAAATCTAGAATTCATTGCATAAAGTCGAATTTACCTGTAAATTTTTCTCCCTTCACCAATAGAATTTTTGTTATTATTATTATTCAATATTTCCATGCCTCAAACAACTCTTACTTTTCAATGTGTATTTTGATATGGTGTAATGGTTAACAAGCTAGTCTAGTTTATCACTGCTACTAAATAGTGAATTTGATACTCCCTACTTGATAAGCTTAGTAAATAATTTGTATATTTCATGCAGAAATTTCTGGAAAAACTGATCAATATCTCGGATTTCGCTTTTTGGGATGACTACTCCATTTCTATCTCCTTCGACATGAGTGGTGGAAGAAAAAAACACTGAGATAAAGACATCTTCAACTTTCTCTTATGAGGAAAGCCTACTGATGGTAAACAAGTTAAAAAAAAAAAAAAAAAAAAAAAGAAAAAAAAAAAGGTTAATTTTCTATCCTGTTCAGCCTAAAATCACTTGTAATGTTTTATGACCCAATATGAATATGTATTTAAATACAATTATTTTATGGTTTTACAACTTTATTTTTTAAAAGATATACTAAATCCTATAATATACATGATAAGCCATAGGTAACTATTCTCTCCTTAATATATCAAGCTGTAAGAAAATAAATGGCCAATGTTTTAAATTTACCATATTGTAGAATGACCTTATCAGGAACTTGCTTTGAATTGAATCTTTGAAGACCATACACGGCCATGGAAAAGGAAAAAAAAAAAAAATAAAAGCATAAATTTTATATTTAATTTCTGAAACACTTAAATACAAGTGTATTTATAAAGAAATTACAAATCTAAATTATATTGTCTATAAGTATTTAAATTTTTTTTGTCTTTTATGATTGTAAAAGTTTTAACACTATGAAAAAGGCCATTTTGCAAATGAGTAAATTGAACATTGACTAAATATGTTCACAGTTAAATGTTACTGCTTTCTGACAAAGTTTCTTAGTAACATAAACAGTGAATAAATATAGAAGTAGTTAAAGTCATGACACAACAGCTAAAATATAAAACATTTAACAAAAGAAGTTTGAAATTTTTTTTTTTGTGTAGAAATTATTGTGCCAAAGGTACGAAATATGAAGGTGATGAAATTTTTTTTAAGGATAAATCAAAAATAATTTCAGAAATATTTTAGTTAGATCAAATGTTGGAAATACAATGCAGAATACAGACTAAAAATAAAACGATTGTCAGCAAGTAGAAAATTAATTCCATTCATTTAAAATGTTTCAATTGATTCTGCCATCATATAGATCTCTCATTTTGAGATGAACACAAATCCCACCAAAAACTTCATTTTTTTTTTTTTTTAATACATTTCTTATTCAAAATGGATCAGTCTCACAGAAATTTATGTTATTAAATGGCAACCAGCATTTTGTTAAAGTCTGCTTTGAAATCCAAATATTGCAATATGATGATGATGGTCCCTCACGACTTTTAAAGCACTCATCTTTATTAAAATAAAAAAATTAAAAGTAAATATCTATATTATATATAAGACCACAGACATGTGCGTGTTATTCTTTTCAGGTTGTGCTATCCTGGTTTCAATTTACTTTCCCTCTTGTTAGAAAAATGAAATTTAAGTAGGGACAAAAATAAAGATCATAATGCAAGGTAATGAATACAAATATTAAATTTTAAATAATTAAATAGTAACGTTATTTGAAAATAAAAACATGAGAGTGAACTTTAATCTCAATCATGGACTCCACTTTGAACACCTGAACAAGACGTCAAGGCACTGGAGTGGATTTCCATAACAGGCACAGATTTCAATCTCACTGAAAATTGGCTTCCCAAGAACAAAGGAAAAAAAAAAAAAATACATACTGCAATCTTCAAATTTATGACAAAAATTTATGTAGTATTTAGATGAGGCAAAGTTTCAATAGTAGAGCATTTCCATCTTTTGTCTTTACTGTAATCTCATTAGCCTAAATAAAAAGTATCTATCTTTCATTAACACAAAAACATATCTCCTGCTGCATCTTTTTTTCTTGTTCCAAAATTGACTTCAACATCGTTCTCATTTCTATCCTAACTCAATTTTCTTTTTAATACAGGCAAAGTAAGGAAAACTATAACTTTGCAATTCTATGAATTTAAATCAAAACAATTTGGTAGGAATAAAACTTCCAACTAGTCTTTGGGTGAATTTAAACAATGAAGCTATTTACCGTGAGGTGGAAAGAGACCATCTCACTGTAGAAAGGGCAGATAACAAAGGTTTCATTTTTTGTGATAATAAAATAAATACAGTAATAAATAAAAACTCAGGAAGATTTATAGCTTAATGGTAAGAGCACATGACTCGAAACCAGAAGGCTTAGTGTTAAAAAAAAAAAAAAAAAAAAAAAATAAAAAATAAAAAAATAAATCACAGTTCAACTTGTTATCCATGACACAGTTATTCAAAATTCTGACAAATTAAAAAAGTCCAATAGGATACTTTAGATAAAGAAAGAACCCACTTAACATTAACAGCAAACTACAATTGAGTCAAAGAAAATATCCTGGGAAAAAAAGATAGGCACTACCATGTTAAAAAAAAAAAAAAAAATCCCTATTTTTCATAATTAATAAAGACATTTTATTTTAAAAAAATAAAAAAAAAACACAAGTGTGAGGAAACTAAATTTAAACTTCTTAATGCAAATGTTGCTTCATCTGATCGAATTTAATCTAGAGCTATGTCCCCTCAAAATGACAAGAATAACTGATCAAAATGGGACTAGACTTGTGATGCTCCATCTTAGAATTTACCAAGCATCCAATGTCTAACAGTTTGTTTTTTAATATGGAAATGTAGGATAACAATGGAAGTTGAAATTAATGAGGTCAAAGTTTGTTTTTTTTGGAAAAAAAAAGATAAATAATAAAAAAGATAAATAAAACAATGATAATTGTTACCTGGTAAATGAAAGAGAATGAAAGTTGCTGGCTGATGTTCAAAACTGATTCCATCTTGAGTTTAAAAAAAGGCAATAATGACAGTTGCCAAAACAATCAAGAAATTGACAAAGCTATTCTCAATAGCAGTGATTGTTTTGACAAGAGAAAAAAAAAAAATTGAAAAAGTTTAAGAAAAAAAAATTTTTTTTTTTTTGCTCCAATTTATTCCAGTCTAAAACAAAATGAGGAAAAATGGAAAAGCACAATCTAACAGACTTTGGAGGAGAAAAATCTCCACACAAGTAACAAAAAGAAAATTGAATAAGGAGTTAGGATTTTTGCTTTTAACATCTTTAAGCAGAAGAAATCTCTTGAGACCAAAAGCAAACAACTTGGGGGTGAGGAGAGCTGTTATGAAGGTAAGGAAAAAAAAAAAAAAGGTTTGACTGCTAAAATGACCAGTGGTCATCCATCCTCAACTAACATACAAAAAATGAACATAATCACACCCAGAGTTTCAAATAACAAAATATCTATTTTTGTTCTCTTTACAGACAAATCGGTAAATGAAAAAAAAAAAATAAAAAAAAAATTACAAAACTATAAATTTTACTCTCAAAATAAAGAACTAAAAATATAAAATACTATATAAATATCTTCGATAAGGGCATTGTCAGAAATAATTATCAATGGGGGAGGGGGGGAGAGATGACATGAAACTGGAATAAGTAATTTCAGGTGAAACAAAGCTTTCTCTGGGAAAGGTCAAGGGCAAGGGGAGACAAAAAAGTGTTTAAGGCTTGTAAAGGGTCACAGAGGAGGGGGGAGTCAGTGACAATTTTCTCCTCTTCGTATTTTGTTAGTCATTTCACCTGTTTTGGAGAGTTTTTATATATTTTGAGATTTATATATATATATATATATATATATATATATATAAATTTTTTTTTTTTTTTAAACTTTTTAGAATGCTTCCATACATATATAGATATCTTTGTTTTATACATGTAATACCAGTAATAGAAGGAGTAAGTGATCTCTGAAGAAACTCATTGCTAAAATTAGTTTCCATCTTTAAAAAAAAATTCTTTCTCACAAATATTGTATCCAAAAGATTTTTTTATATATATATATATATATATATATATATATATATATATATATTTTTTTTTTTTTCATTTTATTTTATTTTAACTTTTTTTTTTTCAGTTTTGTTCATAATGACTTTTTGTTTTGCATTTTCAAACCCTTTATTAAAGATGAACATGATTATGTTTTGCTTGGAAGATGGACGTCATTTCTCTCGATCTGAAAAAAGGCTGCTGCTTCTGCTGTTCATGGCTGTCAGCCATATTGTGTAGAATGGCAAAGAGAGAGATTTAAAATAATGTTTAATATCAAAGTGCAATGCCAAACATATTGGAGCCAAGAAAATGGGAGGAAAATAAGCACCAGCTGAGGAATGGTCAGTTGTACAAAATGGCTGCTGTATATATAACTAGTGTATATGTGTGTGCATACACGCATCTTAATATTTGTAGTGTTATTAATATAACCTGAAGTTGTGTGTGTGTATGTTTGTTCACGCATATACACACAACTTTGCATATGTTGGTCTAAGTCATTTATGCACATGAAAATGCATTTTATATCACAAAGATGTGGGTTTAATGCAATGTGTGTGTGAAAATTGTGTGTATACAGATAACAAGCCATTCAATTCTTGCTGTCCTGACAAACTGACCAAACAGTCAGTGATCACTCCAAAATGATGGAAAACACAGAACAGTAGAGGCTGACTAAAATGTTGTCCCATCAGAATCTACTTCTGGGTTTTAGTAATTTGGTCTTTTCCCCTTGCCAATCTTCAAAAAAGTAAAGAATCTGGTCATTTTTTTTTAATTTTTTTTTTTTTCAACTGTGTTAATGTAGTTTTTTTTTTCTTTTGTCCTGTTTATTTAATCCTGTAAGTTCTGAAGAAGCTTCAGTCTCCCAGCTTCATAATCATCCTCATCAACATTCACCAACAGTTTAATTGCTTCATGGCCAACAGCCTGTTTTAGAGACTCTGAAAGATGGGTTGAGAAGAAAAAAAAAAACAATTAAACATTAAACAGAAAAAAGTTGTTATTGTTATATAACTGCACTAAACAAATTTGACAAATACCAGTGAGTAATCAACAAATTTGTCTTGGCTTTGGTCTTTGGCTGCAAACAAAATGTTTAGCAGTGTTTATTTTGTTTTTTATAGAAGCCTTAAGAGGCAAATCAGAAATGGTTTCATAAGTAGTTATGTCAAATTTGTATTGAGAACCTAGACAAGATGTTCATGTAACATTTGATATCATGGCAAGGATTTATTCAACCAATACATAACATATACAGTCACTTTAATGTTGACAAATATAGCAACACAGCAAATTCTGGCAGCACAGAATAAAATAAAATACAAACAAATTAATAAAAATCCAACAATAATCTCATTTCTATTTCAGTAGCAACTGCACTTTAACCCAGTGTACAGAGGCAAGCCTCTTGCTCTACTTCAACAAATCACTGAATTTTCTGCATTAACAATTTTCTAATTTTAAATAAAAACTTTAAAAAATTATAGCTAAATAGTGAATTTTGATATTTTGTACCTAAATTTGAAGTTTCAACATTAAATATGTTGTGCATTGCAAATGAAGAAAATAATGATTGTCAGGGATTTTAAGACAAGCCTTACAGAACCTTAATGTATATTGCATTAACAAAAGAATAATTTCAAGAATAGAGAAAGTTTCTAATAGATGCACACACACACACACACACATGATGAATGAAATTTTTTTTCTGAGAAACATTTTTTTATTTTACTCAGTCTGAGAATCTAATGGAAAATATAAAATAAATTTTGGAAAAATTGGGTTTCATTTACACAATATTTAAGACATTATTTACTCAGCAAAATCTTAAATGTTTTGAATTTCAGAATTATTTAAACTCACAGAATCAAAATAGTATATAATGGTCATTTTCTTTTTTATGGGAGCAAGTATCTAGTTTCCTTGTTTTTGTTACAGTATTCTAGTTTAATTGAGGAGGTACTGTCTAGAAGACAGATTCTCAATTGCTAAGATAGAATTGTTAGGGCATTGTTGTAAAATAATCATCTTTTCATAAGAGAAATCAAAATTCATATCATCAGTCTCACTTTTAGGTATTCATCTTACTATAGTGATTTTTATTCATAACATTATGAATCTTCCCTAAGATGGGCACTCATCAGTAGTGGGCCATTATAAATTCTTCTGTGAGGCTAAAACACATTCTACTTGGAAGACAAAAAAAAAAATCTCTTAATGTTTTCTCGCAATAAACATGAGTATTAAGTGAATGACTTTTGTTATTTTTCTTGTTATGACAAGGTTAAGTTTGATATGAAAAGCCTACAAGGTAAATGTAAATAAATTTTACAAGCAAGCTAGAATTGAAAAGTTTAAACATATTTTTATTATGAAATAGTTTTGTTTTTTTTTTGTTGTTTTTTTTTATTTAGAACTAAGATTGGAACAAGGAGGAAAAATCCCAAACTTTTACAAAATCCAAAATTGAAACAAAAAATGCAGATTGTTTTGATGAAAACCAAGAGTTTTGCTTGCACAAAACAATGCAACCCCCAAGCGATTTTCTTGGTTTCTATTTATTTTCTTTGATGGAAATACATGGTCTTTGAAGTACTGAGAAGTCCCATATTTTTTAAGGTACTTCTGAACCTGGTTGACCAAGAACAGTCTAGACCAAGGAGGAAAATATCTGAGAAGTTATTACTTATGAACTCCTATTTTGCCTTAATATTGAATATTAACAAATTAAAAAGTAAAAAAACAACATATGGGTCAAAATTATTAAAGGAAACATTTTGTTGTAAAATTAAAAGTACTTCGAAAGTGCATTTTTTTTTTTTTTTTTTTAACACCACTTATTTGAAATATAGCTCTTTATTCGAAATAATAGATGAACAATGTTCAATAATTTATTTTTCAATTTCACCAATAGAGAAAAAATTTTTTGGGGGGGTGGGTAAATGACAGGATTTCTTTTTGGCCTGGATTTCTAATTGACCAATGGAGATATTTGAATAGCAAAACGTGATCTTTCTTTGGTATTAAGACAGAATTGAGCCAATGAAAAAGTAGCAATATGAAGGTCAGAGATTGGAGTGAGCAGCTAAATTTGACTAAGACATGTATATAAATTGCATCCCCCCCCAAACTTTAACCACCCTCTTAAGAGTTCTCACTATAAACCCTTCAGTTTGGAACCTTGGACAGTTAGAACTAAGGGATATCAGCAGACCCTGTCAATATGCTGGCTGATGCTCCAATATGTAAAAGTGTTTTGCACCACTTACCTTGACCTTTGAACTGAAGAACAGTCACCTAGTCTGGAAAATTGTATTTATTTTTTTTAAGTTGTACTATTTTTTTTTCTAAAAAGTAATGTTAATTATAAATGAACATTTTTGTCATTCATTTTGATTTACACAGGTGATTGCGAGAAATTTCTGTCACAGAACTGCAATGAGTGAAATACCCTGCCTCTATAGAAGGTACCTCTACATTTTCACTGAAAAGAAAAACAGCATAGAATGATGAAAAAAGGCTCCAAACTTAAAAACAAAGGTTTATTGTAAAAATGTTTATCTTATTAAGAGGAAAGACCAAAGTATTTTTTTTTATTATTAAATTTTTTAATCCTTTCTAACATGTTCCAAATTTATTTAAAAATCGTTTTTTTCACATCAATGTTAATTTAAGATTAGTGTTTTGCTCTTTTTTCCCTCCAGTGAAAAACACATTGATTTGGAAATCCTTGCAAATAATTGTCAGATTTTAATGAAACTTTCAGGACTTATTCATAAATACATGAAATTATTTTTGAATTTGTTTTTTATGTTACCTTCCACTTATTAATTTCATGAAATTTTGAGAAATTAAATTGTAATCTCAAAAATTTGTTTTATTAGTTAAAAGGAGAACACTTTGGGGAATGTAAATCATTTTTTTTTATTTTCAAATACTACTCATTTCCCAAAAATCTGCTCCGAATCTTAAAATAAAAAAAAAATGCAATAACACTGACATTATTTAATTAGAAAAGCTATTAATTGTTTTTATGAGTAAGATTTATTAAGGACACTAATGTCTTAAAAAAAAAAAAAAAATTTCAATGAATAATGAAGAACCGTTTTCATTTTTTAAAAATTTTAATTATAATAATTTATAATTTTATAAATTTTTTTAAAATTCTGCATTACTTCAATCCAGTTAGGCAATAATGTTATTAAGTAAAAACTACATTTACGAATCAAAAATTGAAGAGCTCAATAAAAGCCGTTTACCCACAATATATTTTTTTAAATCTTTAATTATTTTTATGTATATAAAATAGTACATAACTCTCCCCTGTTTGAAAGTCTGATTAACCTTACAAGACATAATCAGAAAATAAGAGTGATGACTATGATAAATTTAAATCCAACATTCCTAAAATTAGATTACAGAGAATATTTTCCAACGTTCAAGATTACTGAGTACTTAAAAATAATATAAAAAAGGCATTCAGTCATTTTCTTAAATTATGTTTTAACTGATAAAGTCTCTGTAGAACAACAGTAAATGTGTTGACAGATTTTATCATCACTTGTCAAGTGATCTATGAGTGAGAAGTGACAGTGTTAGGTGCATAATATCAGCTACCGTTTGTTTTAAAAATCCATTTCTCTATTATTTTAAACTTAAAGTAAATAATATTTTTTCATATCAGAATAATTATAATTAATCAGCTAATATTCTTCAAATAAAGCTTCAGAAAAGTATATTTTTGGAAGATTTTTAAAACCAAGAATTAACTTGTTTACAAATGTGTCAAAATGCGTCAAAATGCGCCAATCAGAAAAATCGCTCAGTGAATAAAAGCTGTCATTTTTTGCTTACCAGGGTAGGATTTTTTCTGAGCTTGGTGGACAAACATGCATTTTTGCTGGTGAGAAGTGAATGCTGGATTTGTGACCCCATTTTGTCGTTTCTACATTGCCTGTTGAACTGTTACGATGGACTATCCTTTGAACCATGATTTCGCTACAAGTGTTGCGGACGAGAGACAGAAGAAACCTATTGAAGGTATTTATTGCTACTATAAATTTACAGTTTTTTTTTTCTTTTCTTTACTACAAGCTATTTTGGCACTTACTTTGTCTCTAGCAAGATGGCTAAAAACTGTTCGACATAAAATTGATCCCCAAATTCAGTGGTGATACAAGTAGACAGCCTGTGGTTGAGTGGATCGCGAATATAGAACTGATATGCGAATTTTGCGAGATCATGGAGATCGAATGAATTCTTCCAGTGCACTTGAAACGCAGTGCCCTTGCTGTGTATAGGCAGCTGAGCAAAGAACAAAAAAGTGACATTGAGCAAATAAAGCGTGCTCTACTAACCGCATTTAGAACCGACCAGTTCGTGGCCTATGACAAATTCCAGACGTGGTGTCTGTGGCCTGGCGAGATAGTAGATGCATTTCTGACGGAATTAAAGAAGCTCACCGTACCAATCGCACCACTCCCTGAAGAATGGATGACCAGTGCCTTTGTCTGGATTAAGCAGATACTCCACACATCATCCCAATGGAAGACATAACGCTCAACCAGTGGTTGACCAGCCATCCATTGCCATGGCGATGTCACCTGCTATCAGTTCTCTGGGCCAAATCATTTTGCCAAAGATTGCCACTACCAATGCTAAGAAATGCCTGGCGGGTCGACATAAAAGGCACATCCCGATCTACGATATTTTCAATGTCATAAAGTAGGTCACATTGCCTTTAAGTGTCCAGGAAATGGAATGGGGAATGCGACATCAGCTCCAGTCTCTTCCCCATACCAAGCATGAAAGAGGCGCTCCCTGTGATTAAGGTTTGCATCAATGGAATAACACATACTGCTTTAGCAGATTCGGGCTGCTCTCAGTCACTCACAAACGGATCAATTTGTCAGCAGTGGAGCAGACAAAAGATGAACAATGGAAAGGCTCTCAGGAGCTGAGGAGTCGGAAACATCAAACTCAGTATCAACAACGGTGACCCCGTCACAGTCAGTTGTTGGTAGTGGACAGCACGTTAGGTTTCGACCTGCTTCTTGGGATGGACATTATTAAGGAACTGGGCGGAGTACACATCACAGAGTTGGGCAAAATCGAGTTTTCTAGTCCGCCCATCTGTGCTGCTTTGAGGATCAACGAGCCTGACTTCAGCACAGAGTTCGACCAAAGGATGAAGACATGGACAACGTTGTGGAAATGGTCGGAAAATAACCCACCAGAGAAGCTCCAGAACTGAGTGTCAGAATATTTGGTTCCCGAACACGTCAAAGAAGAATACCAGCGCGAATTGCAGGTGTGGCTGGACAATGGATGGCTGACTCCATATCCTGAGGAAGAGCTTAGTCCTCCAAAAGGCTTCATTCCGTTGATGGTGGTGGTACAGAAGAACAAGAGAAAGGTGTGCCCCGTACTAGATTATAGAGAACTGAACGAACATGTAGACACATATATGGCTCATGCTTTTGTGTGTGCACAAAAATTGAGAGAATGGCAAAGGAAGTGGTCCAATGTCTCTGTGATTGACCTTTGAAAGGTCTACTTGCAGTTACACGTGCACCTGTCACTGTGGCCATTTCAGAAAATGATCCTTAACAGGAGGAGATATTGCCTAACGCGAATGGGATTCAGGCTCGATGAGGTGCCGGCTATCATGAAAGCCATCATGGATGCTGTGCTATCCAAGGATGAGACAATTCGTCAAGCGATGTCAGCTTACATTGATGACATCTACACCAACAAAACCTTAGTGCCCGCTACACAGGTGAGACAGTATCTTGCCGACTTTGGGTTCGAGTGTAAGAACCCAGGATGAGTGGAGGATGGTGCCTGTGTGCTCGGCTTGCAGGTCTGGGGGGAGCATAACATGTTTTACTGGAAAAGTGAAAGCAAGCTCCCAGACATTGCCAGACACATGACACGATGCAGCATGATCTCATTATGTGGGAACGGGTGGGACATTTTCGTGTGGGCAGTTGGATCCGCATTGTGACTGCCTTTATCAAACGTAGGGTGACTGCTGTCACTACCAGCTAGGATGAAAAAACAAATGATACTCCCCTTAGAGACATGATAATGGAAGTCATTACCAGGGTATGTCAAGACGACCTTGTACGTGGTAAATGGTGCATTGACAGATGTGATTTCAATGTATGGGTTGATGCAATCTCCCTTGCGACAGAAGATTCCCTTGAGATAGATGTAACTGTCGTAGAAGACGCATGTTAGTTGCATCCTGAGAAGGAAACACAACATATCAACCTGTCGGAATTGGACGCAGTTATTAAAGGAGTAACCGTGGCCCATCAATGGAATGCAAAAATGTTGCATTTGTTCACCAATTCCGCATGCGTGCATAAGTGAATAGTAAACGCTCTTACGGGTAAGACCAGAATACGTACAAAGGCTGCGAGTGAAATGCTCATTCGAAGGCGACTAGTCACGCTGGGAAAGTTGGTAAGTCAGTACAACTTATCAGTGGATATACTGCTGGTTAGATCAAATCAGAACAAGGCAGATCATTTAACAAGGGTGACCCAGAGATGGCTTGATGCTATTAAGAAAGAGGTAGAGCATCAGCATGCAACCAGAACTCAGATCTACTAAAATCTGTGCATTGTCAAAGCGGATATCCTGGTGTAAAATGGATATTTCATGAGGCAGATTGTATCCAATGCTGCCATCACGGCAGTGGTCAGAGAATGCAAGGAGTGTCAGTCCATCAACCCAGCACCTGTGCAATGGCCAAAAGTACAACTGAATGTGAGCAAAGTGTGGCACAGTGTTCGAATGGATATCACCCACCATAATGGAACTCACTATCTAACCCTGATTGGCCGAACCTGGTTCACTATTTGGTGACACCTGCATTGACATGATTTCGCAAGCGTGATTGACCATTTGAGGTTGTTGTTCTTTGAACATGGACCTCCGACAGAACTCCTCACTGACAACAACACTGCATTCCGCAGTGGACTATTTAAAAATTTTTTTGATTCATGGGGAGTCCAACTCAGATTTCGCTGTGCATATGTCCCATCAGAAAATGGCATAATCGAGCGATGCCATTGGAGCATCAAGAGAATCGCTGCTAGGAAGCAGTGTTCCATAATAGAAACTGTGTATTGGCACAACGTTACCCCTAAAGAAATGTGTCACCCTCAAATGCGCCAGCCAACATGATTTACCGTTACAAAGTCCAGCTAAGAGGCATTGACATGATGTGTTCAACTGAACAGACAAAAAAACGAGCACCATACAACCTGGGCGATCGCATGTGAGTAAAAGCCCCACATAGCCAGGGTGGGGCATATCACTGGAATCAGTAACTCACGCACTGTGCTGGTTGATAGAATACCAAGACACGTAAAGGACTTGCGTCCCTGTGTAGGTTCAGATACTTCAGTAAGTGATACTAGCAGTGAGTGCTCAGGAAGTGAAAGAATAATCACCATTTGGTGTAGGGCTAGCACCTCTTCAGATTCCACGTTACCTGTTAAACTGTTATAGACAGACTATCGTTTGAATTGTGATTTGGCTACAAGTACTGCAGATGAGAGACAGAAGAAACCTGTTGCAGGTGTTTATTGCTACTATAAATTTACAGGTTTTTGGGTTTTTTCTTTATCACAACAGACCAAAAAGATGAGATTCCAATCAATATAATTTCTATTTGAAACACACCAGATTATTTTTCTTACTAGAAATAGTAAATTTAATCATTTAGTTTTTAATTAAAGCTAAAAAGAAAGCTTTTTTTATTCTTGAAAATTCATTTTAAACCTTAGCTATCAAACATTCAGTGGAGGTGCCTACTCTAGAATAAAGCAATAATGAAATCTTATGGTTATTGGATTTTTGAAAAATTTTTAAACACAGAAATTATATTGTTGATATTAATCATGGTGTCAGTTATTGACAAAAACATTGTATATTTTTTTTTTTTTTTGAAAACTGAAATAAAAAAAAAAAAAAACAAACCCCATCTTAAACTGGCTAATTTAGAATCAGACTCACTAAACAAGTGATGGTCAGAAAACCTAGTTTGCCAATAAACTGATTCATTCATTCATTTTCTAAGGCTTTTCAACTCATTACTGGTTATTTAAAGCCAGAAAATATTTTAGATTGTAAGACGTTTTTTTTTTTTTTTATTTAGATAATGAATTAATGCTATTAAGTCTTACTAATTAAACCATAGCTGGTGGGAGACTATGTGGATTCATACCTTTTCCAAAGGGTATTTGTGCATGAGTGAATATAATGAACCCAACAGGAATTGAAACTGCTCTCCAATTAACAATTTAAAGCCATTACACCACCCATACATCTATGCTTACAGCACTTGGTATTCCCATCTCACAACTGACCAGGTTTGCTGTTGCTTTACTTCAGTGGTCATACAGGAAACAGAGTTTCAACATGATATGGCCATAAGTTGCCAATAAATTGCTCTATGGTATAGACCCATATCATGACATAAATATGAATGAAAAGAGAAGTACTCTTTGGAATCCTATCATTCTTTCTGCTGATATTTTAATAATGCACTTGAAATGTTCCTATGGTTAACATTGGGGATCAAATAAACAAAAGCAAAGAAAAAAGACATCTCCCATTCTCCTTTAAATTTATACTCAAGATTTTGAAAATATCTATAAATGTTTTATAAAAGTTCAACACAAACCCTTTGCAGTTGCCTAAACAGTAACATAAATTATGTACAAGTTATTAAATATATAATGGAAATTATACATATAGTTCAATTCAAGTAAAAATGCTTACAATAATACCTGACCAATAATAATCCCTTTCTTCTCATTTGCAGTGCATTGCTCACAATATATTTATATTATACATATAACAGCTGTATTCTATTAGTAACACTTACCTTAATTCCTTAATAATGACAATCCTATTTTTCAGATTTTCTAAAATTTGCTCAAGTTGTAAGTCAAAAAATTGCAACATTCTTTTTGGGAAGTCAATTTCCCATCCTATAACAAGAAATACTTAATCTGCCATTGTAGATATTACTAAAATTAATGTGAGAGAGAGAGAATGTGAGTGACTGACTGAAAAGCATAGTCAGTTGGCTATGATAAGTCAAAACCTTGTTGACATTTGGTATTTTTGTCAAGTCACTTTATGCAATCTTTAAAGTGAAAGTTTTACCTCACTTTTTTTAAGTTACATCTTATGAGTTACTCATAACAGCTAATATAAAAACAATGACATAATTCCTATTGCATTTAAATATTACATAACATATATAAATAGAATAGCAAATTTACATACAGATCAGCATTTCTACCTAGCAAGAGATTGTTTAGACGTTTAGTTGTAATAGGGGGACAACTTTTATTTAGTGTCTGGCCTTTAGCAGAAATCTTAACAGCAATCAAAAACTAAATTGTTCATAAGAACAGTTGGAAAGAGTAAAAAGAAAAAATTCAAAAGTCATCTTTTAGTGCATCAAATGAATAGGGACATTATGCCACATTATCAGTTAAAAAGAAAAGAAAAAAAAAAAGGCTTTTCTATTTTCAGCCCAAATTTAGATACCTAAAATTATAATAATAATAACAGAACTGAGAAAATACATAAAAATTACAGAAATTTTACATGCTTTTTCAGCTTCTGCTAAAATGTGCTCAATAGATAACTAGAAAGGTTTGATTTATTAAACATCTGGACTTTAGCATTTTGATGCAAAACTTTTTGAGTTGGCTAACCAGATAAGTCAATTGAACTTTTAATTGAATAAAAATTGTAATAAAGAAAAATACTTTGTCTCAGGATTTTATGAAAGAGAAAAATAATCAAAGAAATAAAAGGTAGGAAAAAAAAAAATCCGCATTACATACCTGTAATGAAGACACCTTTCAAAGCTTCAAGCAAAGAGCCATTAATGTAATCTCGCCAGAATGCATCCAAATACGTGAGTTCAGAGAATTTTATATCACAAATAATGGAACCCAGATCACGGGACTTGAGAATTGTATTAGCCTGGGCAAATTTTTCAAACTGACGTTCCAACAACTCAGGTTTGTTGGAAAAGACATTGCCTTCAAGGACATTTTCATGGTGACAATACTCTGCTCGCACTCGTAATCGAATATCTGGAAATAAAGAGTCATGAAAATAATGAATCAATGTAGTGACATAAAAACATCAAATTACATCATGATAGATTAAATATGCATTTACATAGATACAATGTTGTCCTAGTGTGTCTTTACCAAAATAAAAGCTGAATTTTCTATCAAGAGAAATATCAAAGTGAATTTATAGACAATTACTCAATAGTTCATTAAGATAAAGATTTAAAAAAGGTACAATTAATGGGTCCAGAAGTTTGACACTGCATAAAAACTGACATTTAACTGTAAAACAGAAAATGCTGTTAAACTAAGGATCATGTTTGTTAAATTAGAATTATTATATGTAATAATGTTTATGTATTTTACTTGTGATATACAAAAAGTGTGACATGCACTATATATATATATATATATATATATATATATATATATATATATATATATATATATATATATGAATGATAAAAATATAGTTTTAAGGTATGATATATTTACTGGGATAGACCATATGTAAAAATATAAAATATGTGGATACTGAGGTCAACACAGAGCAGCAACAATGTTTCAGGCTTGAATGCAATCCTCAGGATATATATATATATATATATATATATATATATATATATATATATAGGACTAAACGGCTGTCCAGTGCTTTCTGCATTCTGTTGAGGTTTCTATCAGACTCGATGAATTAATTAAATATAATTATCAAATCCTCCTACTAATTACTATCTGTGTTTATCATCGCTTGAACCGGCTTCTAATGCTCCAGTTGGTAGCGGCTTGGTGAGAGTAGTCGTGGCTCCAGGGGGCACAGTCCTATGGTTACAGAGAACTCAGTTGAGTTCCGCCACAGAATATGTGAGTGAGCGGCGCTAAGTTGAGTCTGATTTGGAATCTCTTCGTCACCGAGGCCCATTTGGAACAGTTGGTATGATGTTCGCTTGACAACCTAACTGTCAGGGTTTCAATTCTCGGTAGTGGATGCACACTGCTGATGAGTCCCAAATATAGGACGAAACAGACGTCCAGTGCTTTCTGCATTCTGTTGAGGTTTCTATCAGACTCGATGAATTAAATATAATTATCAAATCCTCCTACTAATTACTATATATATATATATATATATATATATATATATATATATATATTTTAAAATTTGTGTATTTAGGCAGCAAATTCTATTTTAGGCATGTCTGAATAAATTACAAACATTATGTCTGCTTATTTTTATCCTAATCCTTTTATATTCATGAATATCTTTGCATATATTACAATTAAATAAGTATACAGAAAAATATTTGTGAATATGAAAGGATTATGATAAAAATAAGCAGACAATGTTTATAATTTATTCAGACACATACAAGCATACATTATATATAAACGATAAAAAAGAAATGAACACTACAGATAAAGTTCATTTTCTTCATAAAGTCATTCATTCTTGTAATTTACTGCTAACAAGCAGAATTTTTTTTTCTCCTGATGGCCATGTTGGCCAAAACTAGTCAAGGAATCTAATTGAAATAATAAAAAAATATTAATATACAACCCAGTGTGTCTGAAAATTTTAATTTTTTAATTTCTCAATATTTTTTATTCTTCAAAACATTTATATATATATATATATATAACAGAATTAAGCATGCAGATAACTTGTAACATTAAGAAACTTGTTTTTTAATATTATCAGGATTCAATTCCATGTTCTAGCTGTAATTTTGTTCCTCTCATGACAAAATCAGAATCCACATCCATTCATATATATATATATATATATTTTCAATGAAAACAGACAACTTTAAGGGTCCATTGGTTATAATTTATTTCCCTAGGGAACTTCTTTTTCTCTGGCTCATCAGACCACACTTCTGAGGGTGAAAAAATGAATTTAAATTTACATATATATTTTATATATATATATATATATATATATATATATATATATATATATATACTTTTGAGGGGGTAGTATTAAGTTGATGTACAGAGTAGGGAGATGGTGATAGACATGGTTGAAATTAGAGAGGGGAAGGGATATATATATATATATATATATATATATATATATATAAAATAAAGTACTGATGTAGGTTAACCATCAATAAAAAGAACTGTAATTTAAAAATATTAGTCCTGTACTTGGAAAAGAAAAAAGTAACCTACTATCTTCTTCACTACATTCTGAAATATGAATTAATCTCAAAGTTTTAAGGGGGGGTCTATCAAGAGGTTAACTCCATTTCACAGCCACTAATGAATGGGTGACAAGTACTTTATACCTAACTGTGCCCTGACAATTCTTGCTCTGCTTCTCTCACCACCACTCACATTTGTAGACCTTTTTCAATCCTGATACACATATCTAAGGCAGCAGTATTTAGTCTATTCTAAAAAGCATCTTCTCCCACCAATGTCAACCTCGGTGTACAAATACCTTCAGTTAATGCGCCCCGATTCTTATACTGGGTCATCATTCTCTTTGGTTGTAACCAAAAGATTTTTTACTTGGATACATAACCACACTCAATCCAAGTGATGAGAAAGAACAAAAACACATTCATCATCTTCAAGCAAAAAGAGTAAATTTATTTTATTTTTGAGACAAAGCCTTTTCCCTATTATAAGAGAGTACTTAAAAGTTCTCAGCCTGACACACTTCCCTAAATCTAACCAATATTGTTCAGGCTTATTTCAACTTTCTAGGTCAATAGACCTCATCAAAAGCTTCATTCCAGTGCTGGATTTAATGGCCAAGCAAGTTGTGAGAAAAAACAATAAGATGATGTGAAGCAAGTAATAAAATAGTGAAAATGATTTATCTAAAAAGATCAACAATAACAATTACAAGGTAGTAAAAAACAAAGGTGGTGTAGAGAATTGGAGAGATGTGGGCTGCAGAATTATGAGATTTGTACATCACTTAATCATCATTAACTCTTTTATGATTAAAGTCAGGTAAGATCCATGAAAGATAGCCTCCCAAGATAAGGAGTTGAAAGTTCTAGTCTCATTGGAATCTGTTTCCAATTCCAAATTTCCAATTTGTTCTCAGTCAAAGAATATTAACAAAGAGTGTTGTTATTAAAAAACAGTAAGATGGAAAAAAGCTAGTAATAAAATAATGGATTTCTTTTTCAGGAGATTGTTTCAAAGAGCATTTTGTATGGTCAAGACTCCCTACATCTATGGTGACAATTACCTATCAACATCAGAGTAAGAGACACCAATAGCAAAGAAACAGCATTTTGTTCAAACCCTAAAGTGATTAATAAAATGGTGAGTGACAGAAATAGACATGTAGTTCTTAAAATAGATACCTTTTTTCAAACCTTTATCTTTGTAAAATCCAACAATCGCAAGAAAGAAAATTTACATCAAATTAAAACAAATTGTATAACACTAAGGGAACCTTGAAGGGTACATAATTGTGAAATCATAGTAGGAATCTGGTCATGTTCAATCTTCACTGGGTACTCTTCACTTATTTTAGTACAAGGCCATAAAAACTAAGTAAAAAAAAATCTAGCAGAATCTAGAAACTTTTAATCAACCCCTCATTCTAAAAGAGATGTGCAAACTCAGCTATATTCTAAACATGCATTTTCTGACATCTAATGGCTTTTGTCTTGTAAAAGCTGTTATATTTAGTGTATGAAAAATTCAAGGGGATGCTTAAAAGGTGTCTTACCTACTACTCCAAAAATCAAGAAAAAAAAAATTTTTTTTTTTGACAGATTCCTGGTCAGGCCAAGAACTTTTCAATCCCCATTTGTGTAATCAAATGTAGTAACTATTGTGGAAGAGAAATAGTGTTATGGCACAATATACAACAAAGTATTTTTCTGTGTATTCTCATAAAAATAAATGCATAAATAATAAAAAATGAGTGAAATTGAACAAAATACTGGCAACTGACCACAAGTAACTTTCTTTTTGATGTCATCAGAATCCTGCGTTTTATCAGTTGTTTTGTCTTGAGAGGAACGAAGTCGAGATCTGCGTCCACCACGACATCTTTTCTGTTTTTTGGTAGCAGGACAAGCTGTGGTTAAATCAGTCTTGCTGGTTGAAGACTGGCCACAATTTTGTGCTCGTTTGTGCCCAATGCGAGAAGTTTCTTCCAGGTATTCATCAACAGGATCGGGAGTAACTGCAAAAACAAACACATTTAAAAAGTTAAAGCATTAAAGACTTAGCACAAAGAAAATGGATTCTGTTGCTGCTAGAAGACAATTTCTGCAATTTATGAATAATAAATTTAATAATTTGTAAGTAATAATACTGGAAATTATCTAGTTCTCAATAATAGTTTATCCATTTAGTTTATCCAATACATTTATATACTACACTTGTTGATAAATGCTCAATTTTAAAAATATGCTAAATAAAATATGCAAATATTACATTGCATCCAGTATGTTGGCATTGTGAGAAGATGACTCTTCCAAATCTTAAAGTAGATAGCTATAGGGCTCAAACAAGTTGTAACAAGAAACAATCCCGAAAATATTCTTGAAAACCATGCATCTTATACAGGCCACTATGATAATTTTTATTTTTTTTAGATCTCATGGGGTATATATATTTTTTTTTACTTTATCCATGACATGTACCAATCTGTGTTTGGTTTTTGACTGGTAATTCACCACTGTAGAGTAGTTTCTGCTTTTAATATCATCATAAAATGCATGGAAAATACCCAGTGCAACAGCAGTTTAAGAACACAAATTTATGTAATACGA
Organism: Acanthosepion pharaonis; assembly: GCA_903632075.3. Lineage (NCBI taxonomy): Eukaryota > Metazoa > Mollusca > Cephalopoda > Sepiida > Sepiidae > Acanthosepion > Acanthosepion pharaonis. Next base: position 806,121 of record CAHIKZ030005585.1, read on the forward strand.
AAAAGGAAAATATTAGTTTTAAGAATGGTATACCGATTCGCAGATGAATAATGGAGGATATAAAAAAAAGTACAATTCTCCTTAATTTTCAACAATTCCATAGGAAAAATATTTCTTTTTTACTCTCTTTATCTCTGCTTAAGCATTATTTTAATTCTTCTATTTTGTAATGTCTTTTGGAAGAAACAAGCTTATCTGTTGCTCAATATTGGCTATCAGTGAAAGTTTAGCATTAAGTTAATTCATCATTAAATGGCATATACATCACTCCTTGCAAACTATCATTAATGGATACATAGACAGTTAAGTTAATAAAGTCAATGTGTTTAAGGGACTCCACAAAGCATTAAAGGTACTTGGGTAGGTACAAAGTATATTGATATGTATTTTTTGATGTAGTTATAGATTCAGACTAGTACATGATTAATATCTAATTAAGAATAGTTTAAAGCAAACCATCCTAAAGTGGTAGGTAGTGTAATTGAGAAAGTTAAAATTTTATATCCTAGCAGCTATAAGATATTTTTTCTATCCTTTTAATAAATTTTGCATATTTATTTTCTAAACTCAATTTTATATATTTTATAATAACAATGTTAATTTTGTATTTGATTGTTTAAAATTCAATAACTGATGATTCTTTTTTGAATTTTTGACAAAAAAGAAATTGCCAAAGAAAAACTGTGTATTTTGTTTTTCTAAGTGGATATGAATTTTCGTCCAAGTTACCAATTTTGACTTTCTCCCAAAAATAAATATGGAGCATTCAAGACTTTTCATAAAGAAGGCAATCTCAGGGATGGCATTTCTTCTGATGAAAAATCTTGCAAGCAGTTTTCTAACACAAGAGGATTTTTATGCGTCTCATCTTCCATAGCAAAAATTTGTGAACAACTGATTTTACTGGAAATATGCAAGGACCCTCATGAAGAGAACTGCCTAAATTCCCAAACAGGCTATTGGTGGTTGATCACAACAAATTTCTTGTAATAAAAATTTTGTTGTGATTCAAAGATTTTGGGAAGTCCAGGTTCATTTTATAATAAGAGGTTATAAATATAGAAAACCTCATGTCACTTTGCTGAGAGTTACATATCTATAAATCTACCATTTGAGCATGCTTAGAATATTGCTGCCATATATGGTTCAGTTCCACTACTATTTACCTTGAGCTTAAGATCCAAAGAAGAATCTGCCATATTATTGATCCTGATCTGGAAGCTCAGCTCCAGTCACTTTCCCACCACCATAAGGTTGCCTCTATGTCTTTTCTATAAATATTTTCATGGTAATCGTTCAAATGAGCTCGTCGCTATGGTATGTAGACTTTATGAATTTAAGTGCAGCACTAAACTTTCGCCGAGATCTCATCAATTTAAATTTGAGCTGACTAGATGTAACTAAGTTCTATGCTAATAGTTTCTTCTCTCTCACTTCTCACTTGTGGAACTCCCTTCCAGCTCCATGCTTTCCAGCTAACTTTAATCTGCAAAATTTTAAATGCAATGTCAATTACTATCTACTGCCCACCTGATTACTCTCTTCTTTCTGCTCATCATTAATGTTTCTGCTCCTAATTCTTCAACACCCTGTAACCCCTTGTGTTTTAGTAGCATTACTGCCTTGCTTGGGGTGATTCCAATTAAAAAAAAAAACAAAAAAGAAAAAGAAAAAAAAAACAGTTAAATTCTAATGACTAACAAAAGGTTATGTCAGGTTTAACTTCCTAACTCAAAGAAACCTGTTATAAAGAAAAATGTTTTACGTGTATGTTTATATGCACATAGGCAAAGTTTTTAAATCATCATTGATCATTGACATATCATGCCGAGTTCTTTATAGTATTACATAGCTGTGACAATGTCATGTACATCAGCAGCATATTTATCCCTTTTTAAAAATCAGAATTTAAGCTTCCCTATTTTTCACTGAAACAATGAGAATATGGACTACATTTAAAAAGATATTCTTGCATATTTGTATAGTTTTTACTCAACACAATCAAACTGAACCCACTATCTATAAGTCATGATTACTGGCTTTTATGTAGTTAACCATGTCACTAACTCTTTCACAAGGAATCAAAAGATTAATTCCGTTTTGTTATTAAAAAATTTTCAAAACCATATTACTACAGAGTTCTATAACTGTCTTAATGACCATACACATAAAAAGATAAATTAATCAAGCTGCTAAATCTATTTTATTATTGTAGTTGATCAGCAAGCTCTCTCAAAATAAGTGTGACTATATTTTATAAAAATCTATGACAAAGCAGAAACTTTCTTGTGCAATTTGTTTTGACCTTTATGACTTCTGATATATAAAAAATGTATATATATATATATATATATATATATATATATATATATGGGATAAAGTGCTCAATATCAGAGATAGAGCATGTGTAAATATAAAAGTGAACATAGAAGTCAACACTTAGAGGCGACAGTCTGTTTCATGCTAGATACAATCATCAGGCCTGAATGATTGCATCTAGCATGAAACAGACTGTCGCTTCTAAGTGTTGACTTCTATGTTCACGTGTTGGTGGTACTTAGTGGAAAGTGATCAATATCCTTGATAGAGCTAACATATTCAGTTGCATGTGTAGTAGTTTGCAACTCCGGGTTTCATGCTTTTGTGTTCATCAAACTGGTTTATTTTTTTCAAAAGTGGATTTATTTATGCTTACTTGACATTTTAAAAAATAAACCAGTTTGTCTGATGATTGCAAAAGCATGAAACCCATGGTTACAAACTACTATCCATGCAACTGAATATGTTATTTCTATCACAGATATTGAGCATTATCCACTAAGTACCACACATATAATGTGTGTGTGTGTGTGTGTGTGAGAGATGTGCAATAGAATTTATTTCAAAAATAATTTAAAGATGAAATTTTAAATTTACATAAAACCTATTTTAAAATATTTTCACTTGTCTAAAAAGCTTAAAAATATCCAGCAAAATGGCTTTATAGACAGAACATCACAACATAGAACTAATAAAGCAATCATTATTTAAAACTAGTACTCTGAAAAGGTATTTAAAAGAATTTTTTTTGCTACTCATCTGTATCTCTTGATTTTTATACTTTTAATCACTGATAAAATTTGGCTTTTATACCTTATAATTAAAAGATAAGTTTCACTGCATATACCTTAAAGGAAACTGTTTTTTTTACATTAAAATTTTTATTTTTTAAATAAGTACATGTATTTTAGTAGTTGCTAAAACAATAAGGATTTGAATGTTAGTCTAGAATGGAAATATATATTTCTAATTGTTAATCATAGTGTCGATGATTGGCAGTAAACAATACTTACTTATATACCAGTGATCTATTCCTCAAGTAAAATTCTAGGCCTATACTGTCCACCAAAATTAAACTCATCCATTATATTGCAAGAACAGTCATCAAATAATCATGATTGGTCAAGAAACTGATAATTGCCAATGCTGGGTCCTTCATAGCATCTCAAGTTTGAGAGCAGAAAACAACTATTACATGATAATCAGTAGCAAGGAAAAATCTCTGACTGTATTCCTCAACAGTAACAATTGTGATAAGCCAGTGATGAGACCTTTTTAAGACAATGGTACAGAGCACAGGAAAACATGAATTAATGCCCCTTTTTATAATGTTATTGGTGTGAAATAAAAGCAGTTAAGATCTCTGATTAAAATAATTATATTTTCAAAGCTGATCAAGAAAAACAAAGATTTTTGCCAGAGAAACATTCTCACATAAAAACAATATTTCCACACCATTTAGTCAAGCAAGAGGAATAACCAAATGACCAACTGTTCTGTAATTCTTGATTTGGACGGATTGAAATTCAAACCAGGATGTCTGGTAGATATAAGAAAAAAGTTTTTTGTTTTTTTTTAATTCATGATTTTGTGTTTCATTTTAACTACCAGTTGTTACCACAACCAAAAGGAAATGACCGGAAGACTCACTTCATAGATAGGAACTACTACAATGAGGTAGATAACAGTATCCCAGTTTTCAAAAGAAGAAAAAATTAGCCTATGACAACAAACTTGTTCATCAGATGAAAGATCATAGCTTACTTTATGTCATATCAACCGTTTAACTTTAATAATTCCTAGTAATGCCAACTCTATCTGGCCTTTCTTTGTAATACCATTTTGTATATATTTATTGCAGTGTAATCTTACAAAAAATACTATTGCCAAGTTCAGATGAAGGTCACTACAATAAATGTGGTTAATATGAGGATCAGCCCAATGTAATCTCAATTAGAAGGAAAGTGACTCATATTGAAAGAGAAATTTCTTACAAACAAAAAGGTGGAATTATAGTAATAAAGTAACTAACAGAGAATTAGATTAAAAAGAATTGAATTTTGTTATTAATATTGCTACTAAATGCTAAATCTTTTCCTTTGACATGTATGCACTCTCCTGCATCGGTCATACTGGCATACCAAGAACTACTTTAATAAGCAAGTTTAAAATAAATTCTATAAGAGCAACGTGAGAAGTGGAAGTTGCCATTTAAGCAAGTAAAAATAAAGAGAATCTTTCTGAGACATTACAAAACCAACAAAGTTTGATTAAGCATGCCAGTGAAAAAAAAAAAAAAAAAAAGTTTGTCACTTAGAACCAAGTTTGTAGCTGAATAGCAGACTGGCAGGCCAAAGCAAAATCATATTTGCTTAGCAGAAATAATTTTAAAAGAAATGTGTAATTCAGTGATAACTTAAGTTACAAGTTTTTCATCAAATCACTTAATAGAGTTCTTTATTTTGATAATTTAAACTGGAATTCAGATCTGTTAATGCATAGTATTTTTAAGAACTTTAAAATCTCTAATTATGTTGTATTTTACAAAAATCTGTTACAATGACTATGAATAGAGTGTCATGCATTTAATAGTGTTAGCTTAGTTTGGCACACTGCACCAGTCATGAGACAGCCAGGAAGGACTGAACTGATTTCCCTCGAAAATTAATCTATGACAAGTGTGTACTACATGTACATGTTTAATATAAACAATTTCTTGCAGTCTAATATTCATTGCTTCATACTTGTACTATTAGAACATTGGTTTTATAAGATAGAAAATATGAAATTATTTCTCAGTGCACAAGTAAAATAGTAAGTATACCAATATACACATATTGCAAAAGACAAGAAAAGGTACTTTTCCTTGTTTTTTTTTTTTTTTTTTTACAATGTGTATATTTACTATTTTAATTGTGCACACAAACATGAAGGAAAAGGAATGTGGTGGCATATGTGCTAACATCAATAGAATGTGTTGTCTTTGCAACAATTTATTTTTAAAAGGGAAGTTGAATTAAAATTGAAAAAGCTTATTACCAATTTTATTCCAGTGAAGAAATGTTGATGTGTGTATATGAAGCATAGCCATTATCAGTGCAGATAAGGGAATCAGCAACCTCAAATTCCAGCCATATTTGTTGTGTTTTATTTCACACAAATATATGAACTAATCTCTTCTCCTTCAAAATATGGGTTAAATAGCAAGACAGACTAAGCTCTTTAGCTTTAGTTGACAACCAGTCTAGAAGGACAACTTTGAATTCAAAACCAGTTCAGGCATAGTGCTGACAATTCCACCTTGTAAAAATCAACTTGCAACAGAAATCACAGCAGCAACACTTAGTGTGGCGAGGTTGTGGTCTCAGTTTCCACAGAAGAGGGGGTGTCAAATGGCACTGAGGAGAAGGAAGTAATATTTGTAAATCTTATTTTCAACAATTATTCACAGAGGCTTAGATTCATTATCAACTTAACAGTAACCCTGAAAGTCACTAAGATTTGTGTTAAAGATATTCTTTACACGGAGACTCAGCAATGTATTGAATGCCCTCAGTTAAGGACAGAAGTTTGAATGCAATGAAGAGCAGGTGTACTTTTGTGTTACAGTTCATGATTTTAATTCTTTTAAATCCCAACAAGTTCCAATTCGTATCTGTCTATATTTCTGAGATGATGTATTATGTACACTATTTACATTATTTGGACTATTGTCTTCATCTTTGTTGCCATCATTGTATGCTCTTCAGGTGGTTGGAATGTTGAACTGAACCCTTTATTTCGCTCACTGGGGTGGGGTAGACTGTTCTAGTTCCATGTTCCATGGATGTCAGTTATCAATTATCTCCTATTAATTCACCTCTCCAAGTTCTCCACTGCCTTAACTGTCGTTAACAGTCAATAAAAACGTTAGATCCAGTGACAGGACCCAAAGAGTGTGAGTTCAATACTCTGTTAAAGCAGTGGAGAACTTAGCAAGGGGAATTAACAGGAGATAACTGATAACTGATATCCATTAAACATGGCACATGGAACTAGAACAATCTACCCCAGTGAGCGAAATAAAGGGTTCAGTTCGACATTCCAACCACCTGAAGAGAGCCGGAGCATACGACGACCGAAACATTGTAATAAATATGGCAACAATAGTCTGAATGATGTAAATAAAGTACCAATTATGAAATAAAAATTCTAGTAAATACAAAACTATTAAAGCTAGTGTAAAAACAGCACATTCCATTGACAGCAACATATTCGTATTTAGAATGCTTAGAAAAGAAATATGAAATAATTCTTTAAAAAAGGTTTTCCACTGATGTGAAGTGGAATGGTTATATTGAATTAATTGTTAAGTCCATTCACTACATCATGTTAGACAATTTTTTTCACCAGAATCTATCTTGCACATTTATAAGTCTACCATTCTTCAAATATTGTTACAACATCTGGTCTGGTACTCCTGTTATGTATCTAGAGATTCTTGACAAAATTCAAATAATCAGCAGCATTATTTGTCCTGCCATCATAATGTAGCTTCTCTTTACCCCCTTCTATAAATATCTTCAAGATAACTCTTCTGATGAACTTTCCTTGTTGATATTTCAATTTCACAAATTCAAGCACAGTACTAGACTTTCATTGTTCAAATTACTAGTTGTAACCATAAGTCCTATGTTAATAGCTTCTTCTATTGCACTCCTTGCTTGCCTGTCAACTATGATCTCCAAAAATTTAAATGCAATGGCAATCATCATCTTTTGCCTCTTTCAATCCTGTCCTCATCCTCCATTTCCCCTCCACATACACTCAGTTACCTCTTCCATCCTCTTCTAGTGGTTTTTATTGCCTTGCTTGGGATGAAATGCTTAAAGAAACAATAAAGAACCAAGACAGTATTGATAACACAAAGATAATGAAACTAAACAATCAAGTGCCAGAGAAAAGAAAACAGTTAAACTACCTTCTGCAATGTGATCTGGATTGTATATATACAATCCAGATCACATTGCAGAAGATTATTCTATAGTATGGATCAAGTTTTGTGAAATAGACAAAACTAAAACAAATGTCTATCCTGAAGCAGAACATTTTATGTTTATTCATCATCTTCTCTGAAGGTTGCTAACAGTAGTCATAGGGCAGTTGAAAGTACACTCCTCCGCAAAATGGCATATCCTGTTTCACTTCTCAACAATTGGCTTGAAAGGCATGATTTCCAACCCAAATCAACTTTGAACTTCTGTATAAACTTTGTATCAACTGTAAGAATAACTTCTGACTCCAGGAGAATTTGACAGGGTCGAAATGTACAATTCAGTCATGATTTGAGCACAAAGTAGACAATATTATAAATAAAAAAGCACAAGGACAAAATACAATTCAAACCTTATTAACTTATATAACATCCAGACACTTTTCAAGGATCAAGTTTAGTTTATTAACAAGTGATGCCCAGTGAGGACCAAATTGTTTGTGAGACTATCTTACTGACTACAGAGGACAATGCTTAATTGTTGCATTTTACTCAATGGATTCCAATCTGAAGTTCCCCCCAATCACCTTCAAAGTACATAAGTAGTACTAGAAAAAGGTTAAGGACTAAGTGAAGAAGTTGTCACTAATAAGAACATTTAATGGATGCACAACTCTGTAGTGTGTCCAAACATTCCCAAAGCAATCATACTCCCTCACCTCATTGTTGTAAAATCATAAAATGCTCAACAAAACGATGACAATTTTCTTTTAATCAACTGAAAATTCTAGGGTCTAGAGCTAGTAAATGCTTTCATATTTCCTTAATTACAACTTTTGTTCCAAGAAAACAACCCTGAGAAAAATAAAATAAAAATTATGCCTAATTTAACAACTACATTTTACATGGTGTGTAATAAAATATATCTCCTTTCTAATTACTTTTTTTTTTTTTGTTTTTTACTACACAAGACAATTCCAACATTACTATTAGCTTTTTGTGTGTATATGGAGAGAGGATAAAACGGGAGGCGGGGAGGAATTAATTTCGGATATCGTAGAGTTTTAGCGTCTGAAATAAATTTTTTTTGCATACCAAATATTATAATTAATTACTTCTCTGAGATTACTGTATCTAGCTACATATTTTCCCCCATAAAGTGAAACGTTATTTTATTGTGACAAATATGATTTTTGTAAAACGAAAATAATTTAAAATACAAGAGATCGAATACATCACTCAGAAAAACGAAAAATAGTGTCCGAAAGGCAATATTCTCAGATGCTGTCTTAACTATTTAACCCTCCCCCACCCCGTGAAATAAATTCATATATTGGTTTTCTAAAGTCTGGCAACTTAGGTGGTAGATTAATCACGAGTAATAATTTTTGTGGGTCCACATGATTCAATGCAAAAAGTAAATGTAGCAAGCTCTGAGGGAACCATGAAAAACGGAAGCCACAGAACAAAAAAATGTACTAGGCAACAAAAACTGTTCTCATCGTCATATATGAAATAATGCAGAAGAAAAAAAAGTCTCAAATAGGACAATAAATTCTATTTTATTTTTATGAGGGGGGGGGGAGGTTACTCAGAATATGAGGCTATATAAAGCAATAAAAGGAAGTAGTTCAGTATTTATTTAGTATGCGAAAATTGTTTGAGTCGCTAAACTCGACAATAAATTTCTTACAAAATATCTTTCTATTTTAATATTTTGTGATGATCATAAATTCGTTGTCAAACAAAGAACTTTTTCCCCCAAAGCATTTTCTTCGATACTTACATCGGTAATAGGTTTCCAGAAATACGAAGATGGATATCTTTGCATAAAGTAAACCATTTTTTAGCAATAAACAAAAAAAAATAAAAATAAAATTAAAAAGAAACTTAGGATTATTCCTAAGAATTACATAAAAAGCTAAAAATAAACTTAAAGTAAAAACACGAAAAAAATGTAGGTTGAACTGAATTGGTTTATGTCCGTGTTTAAAAAAAAATGTGAAAAACATTTCAACAGTGTCTGACGAAATGAATTAAGGTTACTTTGACAAAAGTTTAAATTAAAATACATGAATTAATTAAATAAGAAGAAATAAAAATGATAATAGAAACAAGTTTAAAAATTAAAAAAAAGAAAGGAAAATGAAAACAAAAAAGCATAAAGTTGCTTAGTTGGGGCAAATTACAAAATGGAAAGTAAAGGTGAAAAATCTTGAACTAAAAATGAAAGTTCCCAATTTAAAACAAGTTCTAAATCATATCTTTTAAAAATAATGCACTAAATGAAACAATATTAAAAAAAAATGTTCATTTGAAGACAAAAAAAATATCTTAAAACGAATGTATCTATTTCTAACAATAGAAAAAAAAATTAAAATTTGCTTTTTTTTGTATATCCTTGATGTCAAAAAATGTTTTTTTTTAAAAAAAAGGGGGGGGTAAGGTTAATTTCTTAAACTGAAAATTAGATTTATTAAAACCCAAGAAAGGTGCATATGTGCTTAAAAATGTCTACAAAAAATCTACAAAACGCGATACATTTTCCATTTTTGTCTTCTTATCAAAGATTACATGATTACAACATGGATGAAAATAGCTTCCTTATAAAAATCATAAATTGAAAAAAAAAAAAAAAAAAAAAATAGCAGTAAAGGGCACTTTAGCATGGGAATACAATCCGTGTGGACATTTTTACGATAACATTTAAAAAAATAAATAAATAAATCTGCAAAGATTTTTTTATATATAGAAATGTTTTTTCATACCATTTTTTTTTTTAATTTTATATTTTGCATGATCCAAGTTATATCGGACGTATACGATAAAAAAAGCAAATACGAAAAAGAAAAAACAATTTTTTATATAATGCAAAAAAAAAACAAAAAAAAAACCCTATTTTGTATTTAATTTTAAACGTTAGTGGAGAAGCTATTCATCAAAAGAATCGTCATAATGACAAAAATATCAGATTTAGATCTCCAACAAGTTTATAAATTTATTATTTTATTGTGGAAACCTCACAATAATTGTACAATGTTATATAAATTGCAAAATTAGAGGGGAAATATGTGTACACAAAACATACAATATAAAAAATTAAAAAAATGTATATTCTGAGTACATACAGATTTTACTTCAAGTCCCCAGGCACAGACAATCATCGGCTCAAAAAAGCAAATAAGTATTTTTATTGCAAAAAAAAAAAAGGGGGGGGGCAACATATCATTTAAGGGATTCTAAATGAATGTATTTTTACTAGATCATATGGATTATTCAACAATACAATTCCTTTACTTATTAAGTTTAGTTATTTTAACACCCTTACCACTCTCCCAATGCATGACATGACAAATTCTTATTAAATATTTTTGGTTAGAATTTAACTACAACAGATACATCTAAGTCTATTTTTCCTAACCATGATATAGTAGCAACATCATCACCATTTAACTATAGTGTTGTTATTATTTTTACTCTTCTTGTGGGCTTGAAGCATTTTAGTAGCAGCAGTGTATAACAAATATAAAAATGAAGATGTGTCTTAGTAACAATTTACCAGAGATCAGGCTGCTAATGAAAGATTTATGCACAAAGAATTTACTTACACAATAATTACATCAATAGGAATTTTAAACCTCTGGGTTAATTTTGCATTTTTTTTAACAGAACTAGATACATAAACGGATTTTTTTAAAGCCTGCTGGCTATAATTTACTAAGTTTTTTTTTTGTTTTTTTTTAGATGATTTTGTGATTTTTTTTTTTTTTTTTTTTACTGTCCCAAAATTAGTTTAGGAATGCTCAAATTTTTATTTTTTACAACAAAATTAGCAAGTTAGAGAAAAGTAATTCTACATCAAATAAGAGATTTTTCTTTTTCTGGAGATTCTTTTTATTACATAAGGTTAATTCTGCCAAGCCATTATCAGTAGTTGGGAGTTAGCTTCTAGACGTACCCACCACTTTTCCCCTAGGTGCGGGGGGGGTGGCTTAGTAATAATGGAATAGGCTCATTTTTTTTTTTTTTTTTAACTATCACGAAAATACATATTGTTGCTACTATACATAACTCACCAGTTTTCCTACGACGTAGAGTCACGTAGGGAAGAAGGTCTTGTCGACCAGTGATAGCAAGGGCTTGAAGTATTTTGCCAAAGTTCGTTCCATCAACCATACCGGCCCTTTCTAGGGCAAGAAAATAATCATAACCATCGTTGACTTTTTTCATCAATGACCTCTGGTCAGTCTCATCAGCCACCCTGGGCCTTGAAGACGTTTGTTGATGAGGGTCACTTGAACCAGCTGCCCCCGTTCTGTGTTGGTGAGAAGAACGATGGGGTCTGCTGCTATTATTAGGATTATCACATTTTTGGACTTCGCTATCTGTTCCATTAGAGCAACTTGCTGTACCTTTGCTCGAAGATGTTTCGGCATCTGAAAGTCCTTTTCTCCTCAAGCAAACTACCTCTTTCGGGGTGAGCCTGTCCCCGACCAAGTGGAACATCTCGTTGAGAGAAAGCATCTGTTGACAATTCTCCACCTTACTCGATCGCACTGATTTCTCAGCATCAGCCGCCATTTTGGGACAGCCACACAAAATTTCGGCACCTGAAATAACTGGTCCGCAGTAAATGGATTTCAACTTCCTCTCTAATCGTCATTTGTTGACGCTCTCTATCTCGCCGTTCCTCCCTAATTGACATAGCGAAGCATCCCCTCTCTAAATCTCCCATCTTTGGATCTTTTTCTCTCTTTTCGACTTACTATTGCATCACTCTCCCCCTTACACTCGAGCAATTTCCTGAAACTGATCTCGCACCCAAAGTCTACTATTAAAGCAAAGTTTAGCTGCTTTTTAATTTTATTTATTTACCAAAATATTATTTTTTAATAATTAGAAAATAAAAAATATATTTTAGAAATAAAAAAAAGAAATTTAAACCAGAAAATATTTCACAATAATTTACTTTTATTAAGTGAAGCAAAACTTTTTTGTGTATATACAACTGTACATTAGCAACATTTCCCTTGTTTTGTTTGTTTTCTCTGAGTAAAAATAAATAATTACCACGAAGTAAAAAAAAAAAAATCACCGCCTACATTTAACGTGTAGACTTTTTTAATGGTGAAAATTTACAAATTGCAATTAAAAATTTGGTTGAAACTGTTAAAATTTTAATTCCGTCTTCTCCAAATTCAGAAAAAAAAAACGCTTGTAAATATTAACAAAATATAAACAATTTTTAACGTTAAGTTGCTTAAAAATCAAAACGAAAAAAATTCTTCTAACTTTTTTTCAGTGATTTAAAGCATTTTTTATTAACAAAATATTGTAATATTTTCACTTTTTAAATTATCAATTTTAATAAAAAGATTATTTATTTTTAAAATTTGATAAATCTAAACAATAAAATAAACAATAAACATCCAAGTGTACTTTTCTTTCAACAGTTACATGTAAAATTTATTGAAATATTTTAAATAATGCAATGTTTTTTAATTGGTTAAAATGTTTCAATTTACTAAATCAAAAGTGAAATTATAAAATAGATGTTAATTGGTTGAAGGTTAATGTTATAACATTAATTAAGAAAAGCCTAAACACTGGAGATCTCACTTTTTAACAGTACATTCCCATTGTACAAAGAGAATAATGTCAGCACATTCTTAAACATCTGTGGTTATCATGCATATTCTTCCTGCAAATTAAGGCCTAAGGGTATTTATACTGGGTTTTTGATATTGTAGAACCCAAATTCTACATTATTCCAATACCTAAAAATAGTTTGGTCAAATCTGTGCAAAACAGTGGATCACAGAACACTTTCAACTTCATACACTTTCAAAAAAATCTTGAGCCCTCATTGGTTAATAAATATACAAGTAGGCATGACTATCCACCCACGCTTAACTAATTTTTACAGCTCGTAACTGAAATCCAAGTTTGCACCAAGACTCTGTGAACCACTCGAAGCAAATAAAAACAGAATCGCATTCACACTTGCCAGTGAGAATTGTGACATCAAACGAATTGCAACTAAACTTCACGTCACACAATCTTAAGTTCTTTGTCCATACGAACGTTATACAAACTTAACGATATTCACACTCACTCACCAGTGAACTCTATTCCCATTCACTCTACAAATTCCTTACACAGAAGTTAAACAAATTCTTGCTAGCAAATCAACTTTATTTCTCAACATTCGAGAACATTGTATTACGCAAAACAATCAAAGGTAGATAACTTCTTTGATCACAAAATTGCATTCAACTTTACAAACATTTACTACTTACATGAACAGTAAATTCTTAAATGTAAATTTTTCTCTTGCAATTAATTTACAGAATCTTCAATAACAGATTCTAACAAACATCCTTTCAAATCAGAACTCATTAAAAAAATTTAATCTTTCACCAAACTTGAGTTCAACATAAATTAAACTAACAAGAGTTCACCTAAAAAAAATCCGCTACATTTTTGTAAAAAATTTTCATTACAAAAATATATTGAAAATTACTTATTATTCAAATATTTGCCTTTTGTCTTTTATCACAAATGTTTCTTGTTGTTTTTGCATTTTGCTTAACGTATTCATGGAGTAAAAAATTGTATGGATTGATTTGGGCTGTCAACCCCATTAAATAAATGGTAACCACCAAACTTTCCACTGCAATAACTCTTCTCTCAGTTAAAAAACAGTTAAAATAATCTAAAATAATCTTAATTATATCACAATATGGATATAGGGTTGAAGTATTCTGGCCTTTGGCTAGGATCTTTTATCTTCTTTAAATTCTAAGCCCAAGCTCTAAGGGGCCTTCTTCTCAGTCAGTACCTCTCCCTCAGGTGGAGGTTGAATTTGTTGTGAAGCACCCGAGGTTTCCCCAAAAGAGGAAGTGCCAAAGGGGCTTGAGCAATTTTTCCATGGTATGACCATTAAACCCATTTTAAACCTTGACCTGGTATCACATCCAATTGCAACATGAGCACCCTGGTAAATACATATAGGGTTGAAGTCATACTTTAAAAATTAGTCTTTTATATTGGCTATTAGCTATCTAGAAAAAGAAAAATAAGAGATAAGAATTAAGTTCTGTCTTGGCTTGTCACATGTGGGTATTATCCCCACTTTTTATGTCAAGACATCCACTAGGTGGCACTGTATCAGTGGTATAAAAGAAAAGTACTCACTTCCACTTTCTCCTTTTTACTCCCTCAGAAAAAGGATGTGGTAGGTAGCAGGCACATTAAGTCTACTCTGCTGAAAAACTTAGTTGTTGGACAGCTGACTATCTAAACTTCAAACCAGCCACGTGGTTCCCACAAGCACGCGCACACTACAGCTAAGTACATAAATATTTTTGTTTCTTTTTTGAGCTATCTATATGCATGTAAATTTAACTTTCCCTTCCTCTTCTTTTGTGAATGTGTAAGCACTGTAATTGAGAGCAGCTCAGAATGAGAAATCGGAGGGCCAAGTTCAAATTCTGGTCAAATTCGTTACATTCACTTACACACAAATATCCTTGGGAAAGTTATGAATCTATCTCTTCTCCATTCAGCTATGGGTTAAATAGTAGGAATATATTTGGAAAAATATTGTTAACCTCCAAAAAATTATTAGTACAATATTCACTTGCAAAAAAGGAAATGTTCTTACAATCAAAAATAAGTGCCCACAAAGGGTTGATAAATCATCAAAAATAAATCAGTCAATCTCATCTTTTTTTATGGTGCTCTCTATATAAATATATATATAAAGTTTCTCCTTGTGTTGAATTAATTTATTTTGAAAGTTTTCTGCCTCAGTTGTAACAAATAGTAACTCCTTCCACTACAACTTGGTGACCAACAGCAACTTATTCATTACAATTTTGCAAGCCCTGTTCACTACACACATACCTGGTAACATGAATTGAGTGACAGAACTAATTTCAACTCAAAACTAATTTCAACTCGGAATTAATTTCAATTCGATTTAAAATCAAAGTTATCAATTTCTGTGAATTCCTAAACAAAATGCAATGTTTTGGTGTTAATTTTTTAATTTAGCATTAAAAGTCCTTAGTAGATAAGATAATTCAGAATTCATCTTTTCAGCAACTTTTATTTTTTTTTTGTTGCAAATGAATAAAGTGTTACTTTTTCTATTTACTTTTATTCATTTAAATCTGATCCAATAAAAATACAATGTTCTTTGTAGCCAAGTTGAAATTAGTTTTGAGTTGAAATTAATTCTGCAACCCATGAATTTAGTTTTATAATGTAGAATCTAGTTATATGAACAGAATTAATCTTGTGCCTGTGAAGAATCAATACCCATTTGTCTCTTCTTAACCTATTCTACTTATTATGAATAGTTATTCAATTTTGTTTTTCTTGGTATAAGGAAACACATCAACATACCACCACATACTGTTTTCACCAGCTGATAGAGTAAAACCACAGATGTTGAGAATAGTTTTATACAACTTAGAGTGCTAGATTTCTGTGATATCCATCCTCTATATGGCAGTGAATACCAGATAATCTCACCATAGATAAAAAGAAGAGTGAGGTAACAGAAATGTGATTCTACAGAAGGATCAATGGCATAGCTAGAGTGTGTGCCCTCAAGTCAAAAGATACATATTTGTATAGTGATGCACTCTTAAAGTTATAAAACTCGTTTGAATATCATGATATTACTTTCACATACTCAACTATTGTAGCACTTTAAATACACACCAAACATACTTAGACTTTATCAGTAACAGTTAAAAAGCAAAAAGAACATATGGAGGAAAGGTGTAAAAAACCAGGACCATCTTTAATTCTAAAATGAAAATTACAACTTTCTACAAAGTAACTTTTATTGTTTCTTTTGTTGCCAAATTCTTCAATGACATAGTCAAAAACTATTTCATCTGTCAATTGTCACTTTATAGATAATAGGTAGGCCAATATACATGCTACAGTTTAAGTTACTCGAAGTCAAAAAGATCCTTCATCTGTGAGTACTATCCCAACATTAAAAACACTTTTATTTCAATAGAGCCTATACTGACACAAAGTGTCGTCACCCTTAAAAGTGCCAACTGGGG